>JASSUY010038297.1:0-65311 GCA_032466535.1 Forpus xanthops | reverse complement strand
CATCCTCATGGCCCTCCTCTGCACTTGTTCCAACAGTTCCATGTCCTTTTTATGTTGAGGACACCAGAACTGCACACTATACTACAAATGAGGCCTCACGAGAGCAGAGTAGAGGGGCAGGATCACCCGCCTCATTCTGCTGGTCACACTCCTTTTGATGCAGCCCAGGATGTAGTTGGCTTTCTGGGCTGCAAGAGCAACAAGCTATAAAAAGTGCCATGAGGCCAGACTGAGATGCCAGCCACAGCATAAGCTCTACCAGGGAGGCAGCTACAAGGCTTGTGGGTGTCTGTGGCTAGCACCCTCATGCAGGCCTGTTCCACTAGTCAGGCTGGTAGTTCATAACTTCCATTCCCACAGTTCAAGCTTTGGCCATAACATGATTTTATTAGCTCTTATTTATTAAAATACCTAGATAGCTGCCAGACATAAATGAAACATTTATAACCACTGTAGTGATGTCTGCCTGAGTTTTCAGGCTGTGTAGGCCACGGACATGAGGATTGTACAAAAGGCTCCTTCCTGTTGCTCCAGCAACAATCCTGCTCTAGACACAGATAAAACACCATTTTGTGTGTGGCTAGTCTGACTGTTTGGAGAACGGACTCCGGCATGGTGGCTATCTTACTTCCTTTCTTCGAAATGCCTGCAAAGTCAGAAGCTAGCTTGAGAAATTTTTGGGACACTCAAGGCATAGTGGCTGTGTCCCTGCTCCTCACATCAGCCTCTAGTCATGTAGCTGCTGGGATCCCTCAGAACCTGAGCTGGCTTTTAGCCCTCACCACAAAATACAACAGGCAAGGAAAACACTGAAACAGCCATGTGGAAGTAGGGAGCACTCCACAGTCACATCACTCAATTGTCTGGCTATGAGCTGCCAGTTAATAGCACTAGCACCAACTGCTGTCCTAAGGAGATAAACTGAGGCAAGTTTAGCTCTTTCCTAAAATTTCAACAGATAAATCAGGTAAACCAGACCAGTGGCAATGAATTCTTCCGTCTTCAGAAAACTAAGAGAGCTATAATTTCTTTCTTGTCCTCTGCAGCTTATCTTTGAGACCAGGTTTTCATCTACTTGTTGAGGTCAGTCGCGATGAAAGCTCAGCAGATTGGGAGGAGGTCAAGACAAAGCTTGAATACTACTAGAATTTGTCCATGAGGTACCCAGGTAGGTGTCTGATAAGCTAGAAAAATCCTGTCTAGAAAGACAATACTGACTATAGCAGCTTTATTAGCATCTCTTCATTATGCGACAGATGAAAAATTAACTATGAGTGTTTCACTTGCCAAATCCTGTACTTTTTGAAGATACAGTAAGAGTTCTCTGTGTTACACGCAAAATTTCTGTTGAGTTCTTTATTTTACAGCGGTCTTGGAGCACTTTACTGTTGGCCTTATAATTTGTTCATCATCTGAAAGCCAAAACTGAAGGCCAAATTGGTAGCTCCTTGGTTAATGCACTGTAGTCTAAAGAGTTTTATCCACTAACCACAGCTATCAGGAGTTGTATGCAATTCCAACATCATTGCCTCTCACATTTGAGGTTGAGGAAGCAGATCCCTTCAGACTGGTCTGCATTGATCCACAGATGGTAAACAAGGACAAGCAATTTGCCCAACATCTCAGAACAATTTAGTAGTATAACCAAGTTTTGTCCCTTGACCTGCTTATTACTGGAGCTCTCAGCCTCCTAAGAAATACATATTTATTCATTTCATTAGCAAAACATTAGTTAGTTAAGCTTTCCATCTTAAAGATTTACAACATTTAAATTAGACTACCACTGGTTACTTGCAGATAAGATTACAATCTAATCTTGAAATACACATTCCTTACTTTTCATTCAAAGCAATTCAACCTTAACTTTTAAAGAGCACTGTGAAGTGATTCAGCGTGCTGCACTTCCCTTGACCAGTCAGAAGAGATCTTGTGCAAGAGGCAACCCTTAAATACAAAGGGGTAAACTACATGCTCTTTCCAAATTACACAACTTTTGATCAACTATAATGATTTCCCTTGTCCCAAAGCCACTCCTCAGCAAAGACATGCAACTACAATCAAACTAGATCATATAATTTCCTTTCCTCTATATTTTTCCCCTTTGACAGCTAAAGTTCAAGCTGTCTGGTTAATGACATCGGTATGATATACAACACTACTTACACAAGTAGATTTCAAAGCTATCGTAAGCTACCTAAAGTTGAGTTTCAGGATGTTAGCTCAACTCTACTGCTGAAAACAGTTTCCAAATTCCAATACCTTTCATAAAATAAAACTTAACCAATAGTTTCAATGATCCAGCTAAACACCTCAGGAGATCTCATTTATAAATGTCAATATATGCATTCAGTTCTTCACAGGCTTTTTCCTTCTTGTGTGTAAAGTCAGCTTTTACCAACTTCAGTGGCAACCCTGCACGCTCAGGAAAAGAATTTGGTCCATACACGTGATTCAGACCAGTGGATTCTCCCTAAACTCCTGGCGAACTGGTATGGGATTTTCAAAGAACTAGGGGCATTAGGGAACACTTCCAAATTGCTCTTAGAAGTCACCAGCTTTGGTATCTAAGCCCACAACATTCTTTTGGAATACTCTGCCTAAAAACTAGCTGTTAAAACCACAGAGAAACATGCAAAAGCAAACTTGTGTGTCTTGTCCAAAAATCACAAAACACATCATTCAAATATACATTTAGGTAAAATTTAGAGGATGCCTAACCTTTCCAGGAACTATAAAAGCAGCTGAGTATTGATAGTATTCAGATGGCTAACTCTTGACAGTGTTTGGACCTGGAGTTGGTCCAAAACACCTCACTATAGCAGAAACGTCCTCAGGCAGGTGTGGAACACCATTTGTTAACCTGTGGTTAACATCTTTAAATAAAAGGAAACCAAAAAGCAAATATAATTTTTACTTTACATAACTAAGGAGCTGGGTTGGAGTGAGGGAAACACTTTGAAAAACCTGTTTCTTTAAGCCACATTTCAATCCTCACTGTAACAACAGCTTTGGCACCGACAGGATGCTGCAGTGAAAGACCTGTGCACAATATCAAAACTCGCAATAGTAAACCAACATCTGGACATGCAAGCTAAATTTAATTTCAGCTCTAGTCAAGATTATATTCAAGGCTCAGAACTATAAGTGTTACTTACTCACACAGAAGAATGCCATTTTCTAAACCCGAACGAAAATCCTTCTCACCAAAACTTCTGCCAGTCACTTGCTGCAAAAGAGTAGGGGAAAACAGAAGAGTAACATCCATTAGAAAGTGTGCTTTATAAGAGCGATTCATAACATTCAGATAAAGCATCTGCTGCATAGGAAACATCTGAGCTTTACATGCCTTGCCAAAGGACTAAGTCATGTCCATCAGCCAGTTTCCTCCTTCCCATTTCATTGAGGTATTTAACACACAAAACAAAGTATTGACTCTGGACAGTGCAATTACAGATTATAACAAAGCTGTGTTATAGAAGTATAAAGCAAAACCAACAAACCAAAAATGACACTGTAATCTTCAGAGCACTTTAATAATTTCATCTATAGTGTTTTGAATTTTAAAACTATTTTGTTTAGACAAATTGTGCACATTTACTGCTTTTTTGCACCATGCTAAAAATCTTGTACTGGGCTTTTGGCCTTTAACCTATCACCCTTCTAGAGTAAGCAAGGGCAATCAAAAGTGCTTGCATGAGTAATAGCCCTTCAAACACACACCACAATACTCCTGCTCATAGTAAAAGATATTTCACATCATGAAGTCAATTGTGAGAGTGAATGCAAACTCAATGGAAGCTAAGGTTTATGCACCTACTCAGAGCCCTGTCAGGGATGCCTGGACAAGGAGGTACGTTACAGGCTCTTAAGCCAGTCTGTGCTGCTTAGGGATAGACTGTCTAGGAACTGTCTAGGAATCCCAATCTCGCCTGAGGGTGCTGGATGCTATAAGCACGACTGAACCCCCAATTATGACTCACTACCATGTTGACAATGGCTTGTCATTTATCCTCAAATCATTCTCACCAGATGAGATGTTCAATTCAAAGAATACTTTTTATTACTATCAATAAATATATAAAATTAGTTGCTATGTTTAGAAAGCACTGAACAGAAACAAAACAAAGCAAAATAAAGCCTGCTAGTTTTTAATTGTCCTCCAGGAGGTCTTCTCCTCACCCAGCCAAAACATTTACCGGATGCTTATAGTTCTCATGGCTTGTATCCAATCTTTCAACAAGACCCTTGCTCTGGGCGTTGGTTCCACAGTAGAGAACAGTGACTTGGGGACACATCTGTCCTTAAGTCTCTATTTTCTCCTTGCTGTTCCATTCAGATTCAAGACCTTTCCCTTCCCAGTTTCCTGTCATAAAGACAGCAATTTATAAAAACTGACAAGTTTGGCACCTTCCCATGGGACTAGCAAATGCACCAGCTTCACAAATGCTGGTTACAGCTATGCACAGTCTTGGGCAGAGAACCACACTTTTTTTGAATTGAAGTGCAAATGCAAAGCTCAAACCCTAATCCCCTACTTCATTATAAACCTACTGGTTTTTTTAATGTGCAGGAACTTCTGCCAGCAAACTGGTATGACAGTGTGCAAACTTTACCACCCCCCGCCATTATTCTGAGAAGTGTATCATAAAGATATCAGTTCACAATCATATTTTACGCAAATGAATTAAGTAGAACAAGGCATACCTCAGAAGAAACCAGATGCAATCAGTGTTAGCAAATAATCTTTAATAATTTCAACTCTCCCTAATGATAGTAAATCATCTCTAATTTTGATCTGCTATGACAGAGGGAAATCATGACAATAAACCCATTAGCATTTGGGATGAACAACAGGTAGAGCACATTAAAACTGACTTTTTCTTTTAACCATAAAGCACAGTAAAGAAAGGAGTAGGAAGAGTGTTCTTGTAACAGCCTAACTCATGGGGGGGGGGGGGGGAGGCTTAATCTATGCAGGAAAAAAAGAATAGTAACCTTATTTCACTCCTCAATATCAAACATTCCAGCTATCAAGGTCAATCTTCTTATGTGTTTGTTGAACACCCTCATTCACCAGGGAGCAGCACTGAAACTGTTAATGCAATTCAGGTGGGACTCTACTGCCAAAAACTGTTACCTGAGTACCACTGTCTTTACTCTTGATGTAGGAAGGTTTCATGCATAATTTCTGGCCACGTGAATGAAATCATGAAATGCAAATGCACAGCTGGAACAACAATGCACCAGTGAGAAGTATAACAGAAACTGACAGCAGGTGAGGAAAGACAGGAAGGTCCAGGAATAGCGCAAGGCTTTTGGAAAAGGAACTGGAAGTACACGAGGCATGGAAAGGTTGATGCCTGTTCTAGATGATCCAGCTGCAGAGGGGAAACATTAATCAGCCACAAGTCTCCTGATTTAACCAATTAAAATGTAAAAAAGTGCAACAGAGAAAGGGCAGAAACTAAAAATAAGCATGAAGATAAAATTTTAAATGACAAAGATAAATGTATCAGAGACCAAAAGGAGCAAAAGCTGGTCCACCTTTTCCAGAGGAAATTAGAGCTCAGCTTCTTGGCATACGCACACACATACACCCCTGTCTCTGCAGAGGCTGCTTTGGGCCATACCCTTAAGAACAAGTACACCAGGTCCACAGGCCAGCCTCATGCACACTGCTTTGATAACCTTTGCTCAGCACACAGTAGGAGGAATGAGTATTTAAAGTGCTCATTTAAAGCCCTGCTTCAAGCAGCAGGATTGGCACTCTCATATGCGTCAACAGCATCCCACATAGCCAAGTATATACTAAAGTTTGCCCAAACTCATGCTAAAAGGACAGCAGGTGTATTAGCCATGGCATCACAAAACCATTGCATGCATCACAGGACCATGTGTATATTATTGATCTAAGCTGTTCTGTTCCTACTAGCGTTATCTTCTTCCATGTCTGGAAAAAAAAGCCTCAGGTCTGACTGCCAGATGAAACTCTGAAAACACTGACATATGAGGACTAGAGGAAAGCACTTACAGTTCTTCTACTGAGTTTAATTGGGCAGAAGAAAATTGTACATCTACAGTCAGGTACAGAAAAATGGTACATAGGGGAACGGATCTTTAGTCCAGCAGCTTTTTCTCTCTACAGAGACCTGATGTTCAGAACAGAACCTACATAAAACAGCCATGGACAAATGCTGAAAACAGAGAAAACTGAGACCTGATCTTTGATCTCAAGACCCTCCCTAGACCGCTACATCTTAATGTACTTTCAAGATATAACTCCACCTTGTTACCAGACCAGCACACTGCAGAAGGAAGCAGTATACATGGAAGAGTTCCGTATTCACTTTGGCAATGTCAGCACGTAGTAATTCTCTGCAGTGCAGAGATACCAAAGCTAGAATGAATCACCTTAAAGGCAAAACACAAGCTATATCCTGCTAATGATTACTAAAAAGCCTCCCATTTCTTTAATAAGTCCTATAAAACTCAGAGAGAGAAACCTGCCTTTCCGTATCATACTTCAAATTAAAAATAGAGAACAGAAGTGCAACAATATATTTTATTATTGTGCTGCTTTTACATGAGGAGGAGTTACTTCTATTCATCATCCAGATGAAATTTTCTTCTCTGTAAAAAGCTGTGTCTTCAACCAGGGTAATTATTTGACTGCCCGACGTGTTTCTCAGTTTCACTGCCACTTAACAACCCAGAAAATGAACCTAAAAACGAATCTCAAAAAGGAATATTAGGAGATTAAACCACAGCACACTCACTCTGCATCACAAGCTTATGGCAACAACTTTAGTATGTATTTACACAGAGTAATGATTCTTACACCCAGTTTTGTTCTTGATTAACTCCTTTGTTCACTGCAGTTACAAATTTATGTCATCAAGGATGGCTGTCATCCAGCCACTAACCGGTGCCATATTACACAACTCTGTTTTCACTAATCTTCAGTTCACATTGTTTTCCTTGTGCTTTTTTGTATTGCTGCTGGTGCTTTGCTGCATTGCAAAGCCCCTGGTGTCAAAACAACTTAAGGGCAAGAAAAAGAAAAGGTGACAAATTACTGAGCAGATGCTGGCCCCAGGTGAAACTTATCTCAGACAATGAGACATAAGTAGTTGAATAAACACTAGGTCATCAGGGACAACAGTCTGAAAACAGTTAACTTCATTTTCTATGTGCACATGTGAAAATAGCATGTGAAGCAGTGAACAAAAATATAGACACAGCAGGGAGAAGTCTTTGTTACTCATCAGGGATTTTGGAGAGCTTGTGAAGCATGACAGCAAGGAAAGAAAGACTTTCAAAAAGTTTGGGAGGCTGTTGGTTTCTTTGTATACGGGTATGCTGCATTTCCATCTTGTAAAACCACTATTTTCCTCTATATAATTTTTCAGGAACCCTGTTACTTAACTCGAAAACATCCTGCTTTTACTTCAGGGTGATGTGAAAGTAAGGCTTAAACTGTAATAATCACTGGTATGTAAATAGTAGCCACTGGATCATATAAGCAGCAGGGAATACAAGCCATCAGAAGCAGCATGACAGTTTTTAGGGCATCAGGATTTGCTGCCTCTAGAAATTAAAAGACAGCTTTACATATGCAGACCCAATTTTTACCGCTATCGTACTACTGCTAGGGCAACGCAATGGCACTTGGAGACCCTTCACCAGCTCCTGGTTCTGCCATGTGTCGGTCATGCAGTTCTGTCTGCAGAAGTGGACACAACACATCACCTAGGCATGAGTTCCTTCTTCCTTGCTCCACAGCAGAGGGATTTCCATTGCTAAAATCACAGAACATAAGGGAGTCCTGAACAGCTTTATTACAAGTGTAAGGAAGCTAGTTGATTTAGAACAGACATATTAGAAGACTGCATGAATGGAGCTTTCCAAGAGCAACAAACACCTATCTTCCAGGAAAGCTGAATGATGACGAGCAGTCTGCACAAAGCTTTCCAAGGCATTACAGTATCAAGGTAAATTACTAGTAAAATCAATAAAAGGGTGAACAACTTAAATATCTTCTGTATGTATTTCTGCTCTGAGGACAAAACCAGCTTGAGGGCAGACTGACTGATGTGGCCAGCAATGAGCCACCTGAAATTCTGTGGTAAGGAGCTTCAAAATTTCAAGAATGCATGGGAGGAAGGAGGGAGATTTCACACTTGGGTAGCAAGATTAATCTGCAAAGAAAGCACTTGACTTTGTTTATTTTTAGAGCTTCCACTTTCTGGTCACTTAACTGCAATTTTCAAAGTTTACTAACTGTGCTGAAGTCCTCTCTGTGCTTTTCCTCTGGCCATTCACCCTCATACTATTCCTTAAAGACCCAGGGAGTTGACTCGCTCTTTTTCACACTCGCACTTCTGAGGAACTCCATTTTTTTTCAGCAGCAACGGAATAAAACAGTGGACAGCATATTCTCTTCCATTTGCTTTAAAATCCCTTCTGCAACACTGTCAGTTGAGTTACCTGACAGTTCTGTGTCAATATATGGCATGTAAAACCATACCCACTGACACAAACATACCCCAAACCCCTCTGGTGGGCCTAATTCTAAGTCCTCATTAAAGGAATGACTTCTTTACTACAGGATGCTAGTCAGTGACTTTTCCACAAAAGGAGAAACAATTAAAAACCCTTAAAAGTTGCTGATTTTTTTTTTTCCTGTCCTTTGCACAGTTTAGTGAGGACAGGATCCTCTGAATGGACACATGCACTTACACTTAACATGTAGGCTGAAAGAACAGTTCAGTTAATACCCCATTTAGCAAACATGACAGAAGAAATACAGACATGAGGTTAAAACAAACGTACCACCAAGACAGAAATTTCCACTCCAGGCCCCCATCATCCCTGCTTTTCCTATTACACAAGAATTTACCAAGACAAAGACAACAGAGCTCCGCTTATGCTCAAGACAAACGATAAGCCAACTCTGAACTACTACAGAACAAGACTACTCTGTTGACTCAGGCTTTGAGTTTAACAGGTCTTTGACAACTCCCCCTCAAAGTCTTATATACCAACAGGAAGCTGGTATATAGGAGACATCTGAGCAGCTGGACTACAATTCTGCCTGCTGAAAGACCAAGACATGATGGGAGAAGACAACTACAAGCAAACAAGACTTACTGCCGCTGATAAAGCAAAGGCATTACTATATTCCTCCTTTTCCCATTATCATAACATTGCCATCAGCAGCTATTCCCTACCTAAGGCTTTAAAGTCAAGTCTGGAAAAGTTTCGTCCTTACTAATCCTTCCCCTCACCAGAGCTTTCCACACTGAAATTCTGCATTGCTAACAGCAGTATTATACACGAAGAGTTGCCATACGTTGTTTGGATTTATGATCTTGCAGAGCCACACACATTTCTGCCAGGACATCTGGTAGTATAATTCAGCTTGGCTGGCAAGCTGCTAGGAGTGTTAAAGTTTCATGATAGAGTAAAATCAGCCTCCTTTTTCATCTCCCCTCCCTAATGCTGTTTATATACACTCCCAGGAGCTTTGCCAAAGGCTGCAGCCTTTCCTTTAGGGTGGGGTGGGGCAGAAAATGTTTCATTCAAGGCTGAACATTTTGTGGAGAAAGAGAGCAAAGAGCACCACGTGAGAACTTAAAAGTAATTCCCGTCAGTCTTCTTTCGGCTGCAGTGCAGGCCCTGAAAGGTGCACCTACCAGCAGGTCACATGTTACACTCAATTTGTATTTGACAGGTAGTGAATTGGTATAGCATCACTGTTTTATGGGTAGCTAGATTCTTATCTGTACTTCAAGCAGCATTATCAAAATCATATACCAGATGGCAGAACATCCTAAGATCCCTGGTTGTAATCAGTGGTTCAACTTAGGGCTCTTTTTATTGCTAAAGCAAACAAAAAACAACCCCCTACTCAGACAAAACAAAAACAAAAAAGAAAAAAAAATGGAAAATAAAGGAAAATAAAAAAAAATAAGGTCTCTATGAGAAAATTTATTTCCTGTACTTTGGGACCAAAGGTTTCATATGAATTAAAGAAAGGAGGAGCGGGGTGTAGGCTCCTACCATACATTTATCAGTAAGATGCCCATCCTCCTTGACTGGGGAGAAGGAGAAATGAAGCATTATTTCAACAAAATAACTAGTATTTGATGAACACTACATCTTCCCACAATGGTATGTTCTGCAGCTCTGTACTCATTTTGTACAAACAAGACCCCATGCAGGCTGTCAGAGGAGCAGAGATCAGGATTAGCATGTCCAGTGTGGAGCCAACACATACAACACACCAGAATACAGTACAGGTTGCACCTCCTTAATCCAAGGTCCTCATTTAATGTGGGTCCTGGCTATATGGAGAGCCTGGCTTCACTCTACACCATCTGGAGAAAGCTCCCTATTCAGCTATCCCTTTTACTACTGCTCAACCTACCCCAGTTCAGGGTGAACCAGCGCTTCATGGCAGTTCCTGCACCTTTGAAGGGAAAAGAACAGATGACTAATAACTACCAGTTATCATGAACACCCTTTCCCAAGGTCTTATTTTCTTACCCAATCAGGCTAAACAAGCAGTCTGCTCACTGAAAAATGAAAGGTTATGAATTTTCCAAACCTCTTTAGTATCATTCTCTGGGGCTTGTCATAGATACACAGGCACCTGCACTGCTTTCTATTGTCCCTCTTTAGCTGCATGCAGAAAAAAAGAGTTTATACAGGGCATTACTCTCAAACCCAGTAACTACTGATTTAGCCCATATTATGTCCCTAACATGATCCTTCTTGAACTGAAATCAAGGCTGATGGAGAAAGATAACTCAATCTCTGGCTACTGAACTCAAGAGTAGCTGTTAGACCAACACATGTCATATTTTATCATCAAGCCAAAGATTTTTTACCAAAGGCCAGGAAAATTTTTTTCCTTTGCTGAAGGTTGATTGCACTAGTAACTACCCAGCAAAACAGAAAACAGGTCTTCTGGCCATCTCTGAAAGTGCAAAGAATTAGAACAGACATTGGTTTATCCTGTAACTCCTTTTTCTAGTTGCGGTATCCCACAGTCTTAAAAAAAACACTCCTGCAAAATATATGCTACATTGCATCATCTACATGTTAAAACTCAAGTATTTACTAATAAAACTCTCTATTTTCTCTCCTCCAGCTTTAGAAAGTTTAGACAGTCCTGAATCAGAAGCATTTAAAGCTCTGTCAACCAATTACGGCCACAGAGGCTGAGCAAAACACAGGCAGCAGACTCCTCATTGAGCCCAAAGTCTTGTCTCACACACAAAGCAATGAAGACATCAACAGCTCTGTAGGACACCTAGATTTGTTGATCTCCACTTTACATTGCTCTACCCTATCTTGCATTATCTCTGGATTTATATTTTACAAGACCACTGTGCTGCTACTTCTTGGACAAGCAAATTTTTGACACCAGTGAGTTGCTTTTTTCCAGGAACATACATCTTGGCAGACTTTAAAAATGCACACATTTAAAGCTGGACAGAGACAGGAATACAAACATACAAGAAGCTGCAAGTTGGAGAGGCCCAGTACTAGAAGCACTTCAGCTTGTCATTTACCACTGTCAACACAGAAACTACCAAAGCTCAGCACTATTACTGAGCTTTTGCAATGAAAAATGTCTGCTGGAAGACACCAGCCCCTCTTTTTCAAAAAATTAGGCGTTCACTTGAGCAAATCATTATTGAATTTAACCAACCATTTAAAGAAGACACTTCATGTCTTTAGGTCTCAGCAGAGCCTCTGAAACGCCGATGATGAGCATCACTAGGAGTCAGTCTACCCTGAAGCTTTTAAATTTAATGTCATCAAGTCATATCACAAGCCCATATGTAAAGTGTCCCATTTTCAGTCTGTGCAATTTAAATACATATAAATATATAAAAGTATAGCTCAGCAAGACATTTTAAGACCTGGTTCTCCAGACAATAAGCCTGGAAGCCCAGAGCAAGCAAAGCAGGAAACTGTCTACGGGAAATAAGTCACCTCATACAGACACTGCTGAATAGCATGATTCCATCTATTGTCAACATAACTCTGAAAAACTTTGCCCCTTTCAAATAAAAGGAAAAGAGGAAAAACAAAACAAAAAAAAAAAATCAGTGCTTCTGACAGCAATATCAGAGCTCCTGGGATGCTCCCTCTGAACTCAGGACTGTCACTTGGCACACTCTCCAGCAGGAACAGAGATGTGTGCCACAGCTCTGCAGTCATTGGCAAAGAAACCATAGTACTACTGGCTTCTAAAAAGGAAAAAATTGTGCATTTAAACATCATAGAATGAAGAAAATTTTTCCACATTCCTGCAGAAAGAATGCTATCTTTAATTCAGCCATACACTTTTGAAGCCTTCATTAATAACTCTTTGGAAGTAGATCTATTTTGTTTCTGCCTCTATAGAGACAGAGCTAAGGAAAAGTTCACACTCTGAATGCTTTTCCAGCTAAGCCAGTTTTTAAACACAATTTGGCCACCAAGCAAGGGTGGAGCTACATTCATAGTGCAGTCAGGGAGCAGCACGAGCTACCTGTTCCCTAAGAGCAGGTGAGCCAGGAGATAATGGTGGCCACTGCACAGGCTGTGTCCTCCCTGATGGGACAGAGTCACACAGGGTATGAACTGACAGATAAAACCAAGTATTGATAACAATGTCCATCCACTGCATCAGACATCATGAAGTGATGAACTGGGGCCGTCTGGGAAGTCCAGTCAGGAGCAAAAGGAGATGAGGGCCAGAGACAGGACTGGAAACAAGGCTACAACATTGGTTCAAAGTTCATCCAGGAACCAGGACCAAAGAGAAGACATGAACACAACCTACAATGTACATACAAGAGGTCCATCTAGGAGACAGGGCATCTACAGCATTATGCTGCATGACAACAGCAACAGCTCCAGAAGCACTAGCTCTGAAGCCATGACAAGCCTGATAAAGGAGCAAGAAGCAGAATGAGCAGCCAGACCTCCAGATAACAACAGAAATGGTAATACTACTGCAGTCCATGACAATTACTGTCTTTCAATGACACTGACTCACTTTACCCATCTTATAGGTAATGGATAAATCACTTTCTTCTTCCCTCAAATCCTGTACAAGAACTGAAGAGGATAACATATTGCATTGGTATTGGCTGGGGTTGAGTTAATTTTCTTTATAGTACCTAGTACGGGGCTATGTTATGGATTTGTGTGGGAAACAGTGTTGATAATATAGAGATATTTTCTTTATTGTTGAGCAGTTGTTACACAGAGTCAAGGCCTTTTCTGCTCTCCTCTACTCTGCTCCATGCCTCCTGTGTCCCACATCCTGAAAGAGGCAATAAGCCCTGCAGATGAAAATAGTGGCTGCCATTAATGCTCCAAACAAGTGAAACACAATCAACCGATGTTTTAGAGCAAGTGGACATGATATGCTGGTAGATTTAACTGTCTTTAAATAGAAAACAAAAAAAATACTTCTGTAAGATTTCAAATCACAGCCTACATCTGAAATTTTTTCAAGAGCACCCACCAGCTTAAGCAAAACTAAGAAGCTCCTATTCTTTTTCCCATCTTTGGCACTATTTAATTCTCTCCCTTCCTTCTCCCAACCTCTCAAAATCACATTTTTCCATAACTGAAGAATGTAGACCTATTTTTCAGCAGATTGCTCCTGTAGGAGCTAGGGATCTTGCAGTGTATAACAGGTACTAGAACTGAAAGCCAGTTTTCATTCATTTGATTTAGCTGGAATAGGGCAGATACACATAGGTACCGATAGAGTCTACTGCTAAATGGAATTCATAAATCAGTATTGCTGTATCTTGCAATGATAAACACGCCATTTACAGATCAAGACTATCAAATTGTGACCTATTCACAAGGTTACCCTTCGAAAGAAATGGCAATTTTACACAGGGCAAGTTGTTGCTATTTTCTCCCCTGCTGCTGCAGATACAGGGAGCCTTTGTTTGGATGACACTGAGAACAGAAGAAGAAAGGGAGGAGGATTGATGATGCTTACAACAATAACAAACACTGCTTTTTTCTATTGCTAGAGCACCTGCTGCCTCCATCAGTTCAGGCTCATCCATTATGCAGCAGGCCAGCGGCTGACAGCTCCAAAAGCACCAGCTCTGAAGCCATCACGGACCTGAGCAAGGAGCAAGGCACAGAACAAGCAACCTCTTATTTATGAAACTGATGAGCTTCACTAGCACTTTCTTCTCTGTTCATCACTGATTGAAACAAATACTAGGAGCAATTAGATTAAGCACCTGGTTCAAATACATACAGTGGAATAAAAGAAATGCATCTTCAACAGAATTTGTCAATTTAGCCTTGTGGTAAATAAATTCCTGAAGGGAGAAGAAAACCGAACAACTATTTTAATTGCTGTTACTTTATTTTTACTGTTAGTGGAAACCATGCAAGATCTAAAATGGACTGAAAGGAATGTAATTCTTTCACTGTAATGCTTTAATAGTGGAAAAGGAGCCTATTAAAAACATGCTTAACATTTCCAACCTAAACAATATGAACTGCAAGTTTCAAAACATTTGCTACATTTCTACAATTCCAAGAAATCTTTTGTTTTGGCCACTTCCCCAACAGAATCAGGTCTGTCCCATGAACATTTTCATGCTTCCCTCACACTACCAATCCAGAGTATCTCACTCATGCCAACAGGGCAACACAAATGCTTCACTAAACATGAAACACTGGCAGAACTCAACACTGAAAAGTACATCTAAAAATCATCAGCCTTGCATGGCAAAGCACTTTTCAGAATTACTTGATTAATTCACAACTTTCAGCTGTCAAAATGAGAGGAAAAAGCGTGACGGATGAGAGTTCTTTATCAGCACACTGGTTTTCCATGTACCTCCTGACACTCATGGACATTGAGCAACCTTCTTCAAATCTGAAACAAAAAAAATCCAGAGACCTTGAAACTAGTCATTAATCATATGAATATATAAAAAGGGAAATGAAGTTACTTTATTAAATAAGTTGATTTTAAATTTCCTATGTTATTCAATTAGTAGATTAAAGGCAAATAAATACCATCAACTTATCTATGCCTCTTGAAAAGCACACAGTACCAACAATGTTACTGGCACTCAACAGTTCCATAGCACTTACAACGGTGGAAGTGCACTACTGTCTTGCAAATAGGAAAATGAGGTAGAACTGCCAGAACAGGAATACCTTCCTAATCTGCAAACAAAATTAATGACAACATGGAGAGAAAAACAAAACTAAACCAAACCCCACCACCCTCCTCCTCCCTGCACACCACAAAATAACCCCAACCCATAACATTGCAACTTATTTAAACACAGATATTCTGGGTATCATCTAACTTTTTTGGATAAAGCCTCACAACATTCTTTGAGAAGGCATTAACTTATGGGAAACTGTATTTCTCTCCCCTTTGTTTTTAATGTGAAAAGGTATCTTCACCCATCAGGAGCTTTGTTGCTGAGTTCACATGCCCATACAGTTTTTCAGTCCTGACTGTCTGCAACTGCACCAAAGCCATATTGAAACCCAAGATGATAACCTCTGTGATGTTTTAAAAGGGAAATCTCAGGAAGAACCCAAAGCTGCTTTCTCCCTGGCTAAAATTAAGTGTCTCTTGCAATCAGCTGACTCTTAATAGGTGCAAAATCTAAACCTCACATGCTAAATATTGCCCAGCTTAGGCTGGAAGAAGCAGTCACCTATGGCAAGCTACCAGGAACAGCTGTCTGATAAAAACCTGCTGTCTGGAATTGAGAGCAAGTGTTTGAGGCTTCCCATGAGAAAGGAAAAAAGAAAAACACACAAAAGGCAACCAACACAGGTATATTTGCTACACAAGCATCAGCTGACACCTCACTGAAATTTGGACAGTTTCATCCTAACAGTCACTCCAGTTCCTGAATGTGCTTCCTAATTTTTCACTCCATGACTAGGGGCAGACTGCTCAGCAGAATATGAAAAGGTCAATAAAGAGCTAGAGAAGCTGCTGGAAAACCAATGTTACTTTTCCAAGACTAATCTGCTGATACATTTGCAACCACCATCTGATTCAGCTATGCCACTTAATCCGTCTTAAAGATACTTTTTCTTCTGCTATCTATCCTGCCATTGCTGGTTTTATACATGATGAGAAGCACCAGGTATCCAAGTATGAGCTGACTCGTTTTAGCCAAAACAGGAATACCAGCACACCCTCCAACCATCTGTTTTTACCATACACTGCAAAGGTTGGCCAAATGATTTTAAATACAGTGCTTTTATAAGGTTTTGCATACTCTGCATTCTGGCTCCACATTTATAAAACTGCTAGAAATTTTCTCCCAGTTAGCTTGAAGTGATTCTTACTTACACACTCATCACTCTCTATTTTTGAATACATCAGTGATTTCTTTTACTGCTCAGCAATAAAAAAGAGGTGTTTTACCTCAATTGCACACCACCAGCAGCAGGTACAAGCATTTAGTAGGATAAACACTTATGTGGGAACAAACAAATTTAATACAGGGCTGCTAAAAGGAAGAAAGTTAATCTTCCTGCTGCCTCAATACATGGTAGATGGTGGAGGCACCGAGGCAGGAAAAAGAGAAGGGCAAAACGTGCTAGGTGTCTTCATTCATAGTATTGCACCCTGTGAGTTTTATGCATATCACTTTCAGATAAAGTGGGTACATGAATTTTCTCTGCTTTCTCAAAGTCTGACATAGGGAAAAATAAGAGAAAACACATGAGGGTAAAAGTGAAGTTGCAGACAGAAAGTACTTTATCCATTAGGGAACTACATGTAAATCCTTTTGATGCTCCTACAGAAAAGCACAGCTGCTGTCTCCAAAAACTACAAAACCGGTGTTCATCCAAACCCCAGGAACACAAAAAGAGGCCTCCCAACACTCATTCTACTTCTTTCATTTTTATCTTGATGAGCTGACACAGTGTAAGGCAAAGGTATTTGCATTAATACAAAATGATCAAGTTAAGTAAGTCTTGACTCAAGAGTTTCCTGTATCTTCTTACTGCCTGTCTAAAGAACCATTATATAATGGAGCAAAATTGGATGTCTATTAATATGAAAACCCCCCGGATTCAACATCAGAAAACATAATACTATTTTTGTATATTTTGCATCCAAACCACAAGCCAGCAAGCACTAGAATTTTCTCCAAGACTAATAAAATTTAAGTTACTTTGCGGTCTCTGGTTACTGGTCTAAAACCAGACATATTGCTTTAATACTCTGCTTTTACATAGCAGGGTTTACAATTTAAACCAGACAGCAAATGCAAATGAACATTTAGACAACTGAAACCAGGTAGCACCCCTCCACCTAGGTCTAAACTGTCTCTTGAACTGTATGAAACCACATCCTCTCCATGATTCAGTTATGCCATTTTCTCCCCTCTCCTCTGGCTCAACTTTGTACAAGAAGACCAATTTTGGCCACTCGTTAGAGCAACTGAAACAGGATTCTATAAAGACAAGTTTCAGATTAAATGACCTTGCGTTTTCACATTTTACTGGCATTCTCTTTTGGCTGCAGATAGCAAGAGAAGATGGAATGGCCCTGTCAAAAGCAAAAATAAAGAAGTGGTATTGAACAGGCAAATTAAATAACAAATATGCTGTCTCTTGATACATCACCAAGAGGCAACAATGTCTTTCACAGACCTTGTAAGCAGAAGCAGGCCACTACCATCTAAATGCTCAGATCTGCCACACTGCTTCTGTAACAATTTGCAAGACAACACTTGCAAGCTGAGCCTTCACTAAGGTGAAAGGCAATGTCTTTCTAAAGAGTTGTCCAGGGAAAGCCAGTGACCCACATGATCAGACAGCATCCACAACTCTTGTAGTTTATTCTTATGAAATAAAATACATGGGGATAATGAGCAGAAACAACAGAAATCCAAGTTGATGCAGTTAAATGAGCTTTCACAATACTGCAGGGAGAAAAAAATGAAAATGCAATGTTTATTTCGGTCTATTCCTAATACTAGTTCATAGAATCACAGACTGGTTAGGGCTGGAAGGGCTCTTAAAGACTGTTTAGTTCCAAATGCAAACTGATACGTGAAATATATTTTGTGCTGTTTACATGCCCTGGTTTTTTAGCTGCATGACTACTGGAAGCCTCAGGAACTGAGAGATGTCTGTTTCAAACTGTATTATTTTCTTATACCAAAATGATCACTGCATTCTTTATAGGGAAAGCAATTTTAGCTGTAGAGAAAGCTTACTATTGTAGGGAACTTCACAGATAAAGGCTTAATTTTCATAAGTTACCTGTTTTTAACAAAGAGCGCATTTGTGAAGGTTTAGCAACAGTTTTTACAGAACTATTAGTCTGAGATTCTTGCATTCCTTTCTGTGTCCTACTTAATCTGACAGTTGTCAACAGTCTTTTTACTGTATCTCTAATATGCAAGTGGTTATACCTGCAAACTGGGTGGCCTGATTTGTGTAAAGTAACTGTGTTATCTGAAAGACTGGTCCAGAAAAATGATCAGATTTTAAAAGCTGGTGAGAGATGCATTGTTTTGTGAAATAATATACTGATTAACCTCAATATACTGAGCTAACCTCAAAGATAACACTAAAAAATAAGCCCCTATGCAAAGAAAGACTGAAAATCTGGCCAAGTGGCTGGGTTCGTATAATGCAATTGACTGGTTGAGATTTTTGTCTAAGCCAAGCAGCTGATAGCTGGGCTGCAAACTGGACCTGGATACCTTCGTCTTAGGCGTCCTAACTCCAAGAGAACTTGTTCTGGCAATCATGTTTGTCCTTCTCCACCTGCCAAGCTCCAGATTGCTCAAGGATTCCTTGATGACCCTCACAGTCAGGCTGTGAGTAGCTGATTTCCCCAGCATCTGGAGGTAGTGCTGGAAAAGGGACAAGGAGCTGATGGCAGGAGGTGGTGTGACAAGGGCCCTAAGAGGTCTCCAGACAGGACTCAGGGTGGTACTGGGCTGGTCCAGTAGTGGTGGCTGGGGGAGCTGGTGCAGGCTTCTGGGTTGGGAATTCCCCATTTCCTGTCTTTTGGATCAGATAGCTGCTTTCATCTCATGCCTCACTCCTGAGAGCAACTAGGGTATGGGAGGGGGGATAACCTCTGCGAAGTGCACATATATTTGGGGTGGCTCAGAAGTTGCAGAGCTGGGTGTTTTTAAACTTTAAGTCTTAGAGAAAGTTCATTCTTGCTCTTTTGTCCCAATAGCAAAAAAAATGACTTTTGAGCTCAGGAAGCTTTGTTTCCATCCCAGTTTCATACATATATTTTAACAAGTCTGACCTTTGGCTGGGCTTTGCTTCTGGGATTTTTCCTGAAGAAGAGTTAGATATTTAAAACCTATTAGCTCCTTTTCAAAAATAAATTAAACTCTTAGACAGAATTTTGAGCTGAAGCTTCAGCATCTGTTCATTGAATCAAATGAATATTAAAAAATTCCTAGCTAAACCACAAACAGGGACATATGAAATGCCAAAAAGAAAAGCAGATGAAATCTTTCCAAACACATTTATAAAATTTACATTTGTTTTTATTTCACAGCTTCCTTCAAAAGTGTCCAGTATGCGTTATGCTCAATGTTCCAAACCAATTAAGTTCTTCAGATTTATTTTTACTTACTACTTGATTTTTAAATATGAATATAAAAATAGCATTGGAAGTTTGTAATACTATTATTTACCACAGCATTATTTATGTGGCAGCCACTGATACTGATGAGACCTAAGTTTGATTCAAGTCAGCTGCCTGCCATTGCTCATCAGGACTTGTTTAGTCACACATGTTGCAGACACGGACACAAGCCACAAACAGTTTGTTAGCAGTGTAACCTCACAGTTTCAGTAATGCATATAGATACTTTGCAGACAAAAATCTTGGAAGGGGATAGGGAACCATGGCTCTTTTGCTTTCCACTTCCTTTTCTTTCACACACTCTCAACCTTTACAATGGGAGGCTCTGCCAATATTTCTCAGCTCCCTCCTACTCTCTGGGGTTGCAGTCAGCCTAAGAGCTGGCAGCTTTATTGCTGATGGTTCTTTTTTCAAGCTAATTACAAACAGCCTCATTAGTATCTTGTTCTGTGACTATGGCAATTTGTTCTTTTTCTTTAATTTGGTAAGGTACTGTTTCAGAGTCATTTTTTAGGCACTGATCTCCAAGCATTAAGGTGACTCTCAGCAGAGGTTCAGTTTGTGCTGCATCACTGAGAACTTGGTAATAGCTCTGACTTGTAAAATATGGGGAAAATTATTTTAGTGTTATTTGTTTATGCTAATACTGCAGCCAGCACACACCTTCTTTTGCTTACTAAATATCTTCTGAGGACTGCAGATTTTGTTTGTTTTGATTGTGAGACATGCAAGTGTTGGTCCCTGGGAGGCTTCTCTGTGAATTTGCAAACTGATAAAACCTGTAAAATGTGTTAGCTGGAGACATCATCTCATCTATTAAATTGTTGGTTGTATTTAGCTGCTGGATGAATGCAAATCAACAATATGAAGATTTAAAAGCCTTTCATGTAGAAAGATATAGAAATGTTAGATTAAAAAATGAGTTTTGTGCATAAAGCCATCCATAAGTTGGGTAAGATGTAGGAATGGCTGGGAGAAAAACAGATGCTTATAATAAAATGCATATAATTAGGAAAACCTTTGTTTGATTTTTCCCATCTGGTCACTGCTATTACTACAAGGGGAACAAACAAAGGGGTTTATTTTAGGGCACCTGAAAGAAGCGGCAAATCTCAACCTTCTTGCCCTGTGTGGGAGTTACTGGCTGCAGATGGCAGCGCCTTCTTTAATTCTCCTACAGGAATGGTCTGTAAATAGCTGAACTGGTTAAGTCACAGTTCCCTATTGGTTCCCCATTGAGAACTGAATGGCTTAGTTCTCATTACCTAACTTCTGTTGAGAACGTTGTTATTACCTTGGGATCAAATACCACATGGCCAACTGAAAGTGAATGAAAAACCAAACTGGAAGCTCAAGGGATATTTAAATAGACATTAGCTTCCTCTCCTGAGTGGAAATACTTATTTTTCAATTCTTAGCGTGGAAAACTGAATTAAGTACAGGAAACATGACTATAATTGCAAGAGCAAGATGATAAAAAAATTAGAAGATGGGTGGTACATGGGTGATAATAGCAAACCACAGGAGTTAGAAAAGGGTCATAGCAATATCAGTGAAGATAGAGGGATCATGGCTTCAGACTGAGAGTACATTTGTATTAGGTATTAGGAAGAAATTCTTTACTGTGAGGGTGTGAGACACTGGCATAGGTTGCCCACAGAAGCTGTAGCTGCTCCATCCCTGGAAGGGTTCAAGGCCAGGTTGGATGGGGCTTTGAGCAGCCTAGTCTAGTGGAAGCTGTCCCTGTCCATGGCAGGGGCTTGTAATTAAATGATCTTTAAGGTCCCTTCCAACACAAACCATTCTGTGATTCCATGATCTATGGCAGTCCGCCTTCATAACACAGGACTTCAAACCACAAGAACACCATACCAAACCCAAACCATCAAGTTGCACTATACTATGAAAATTTAGTAGGGAAACAAACACACACAAATGGCATTTAAAATACATCCAGATAATTAGCACAGCCTTAAATTGCCTCATGGCACAATAAAAATTAATATATTGCCTGAATTCTGGCCTCTTGTTACCAGCAGATAAGGACAGCTTTCTGTGTGAGCTGGTGCTTGGTGCTCAATGTAGCTTAATACCATGTGGAGTATAAGCATGGGGTAACAGCAAAAACCCTGAAACATGGGCACAGGCTGACAACAGAGACCCCAGTACTGTGCACAACCCACTGGCAGTCGGCATCAGTGAAGAAAAGCAACCTTGAGAGCCTAGGAAAGACAGCTTTAAGCTTAACAGAGAGAAAAGCAACAGAAAAGAAACAGCATCCTCATCGCACAATACACAGACCAGGGTGCATAGGCCAAAGGATGAGACCCATCTACTGGCTCCCACATCTTATAAAAGGACAGTCTTCAGCATAAATAGGGGACTGCCACAAAGCAAAGTTGACTTGCTTTTATCTCATGCAATTCTCATTTTTCAATTCCTCCGATGATCAATGAACTCTACAAAGAGTTCTGATGGTTACTTTTTCAAGACCATACCATGTAATTTACTAAAGCAATTCTAAGTAACTTTGGGGCATATTAAGTGTTTACCATGTATATTAGAATGACTTGAATGACTATTTGCCCTGGGGAAAGAATGGAAATATAACAGGAATTACTCTATGTAATGCAAATTACAAGGAAAGTGTACCTGTTTAACAGTCAAATTCATCAGAGCTCCATGTTTTTCACATGACAAAGCTGGATTTTTAATAAACTGCTTTGCACCAAAAAACTAGCCTATGTACTTTCCCTTTTTACTTACCCTTCAAAAGATGCCCACTGTTTATATCAGACAAAACCCAACCATGTAACGATGAATATCTACATTTTTACTACCTACATTCATGAAATCTCATTTTGTTCATCCTGAGAGACAACCAATTCCACTACCTTAAAGACACAGTAATCTATATCCATTCAAGTGTCCTTAATCCCATCCTATCTTAAAATGTGGTTTTCAATTTTAATTTTTTCTCACCAGTATCATTTTGCTTAGTTATAGTACCAAAGTTGCCAATATTTATGCCACTCACATTATTTTAACATTAGCTCTCCCAAATTCATTAAGGTGGCTGTCTGATAAAACAGACAGTGATTCTTAACAGAGACACACCAAGCATTCAGCTGCAGACCAAGGATAATTTACAACACCAAGCCAAAAGAAACATCTTCATCCCCTCTTTCTGAAATTATCAGGTATGTAGATCACATGTTTTGCAATCAGTTTTACCCAATTTGTACCTCACCAGCTTCTTTTTGTTCTGTTACTTGAGGAATAGTATAAGAGACTTCTGAATTTCATATCATCCTGCAGCGTCTCAGCCTGGCACACCCTGTCTCCTCCAAAGTGTTCTATTTAGAAGGCATTGCAAAATGTGCTCTGGCACCATCAATATGCTTTTCATGCTACTGAGGAATGCTAAAAGGATTATAGGATTTTATCAGGATGCTGAGAAATTTACCTAGGAATCACCACCATCAGTATGAAAGGACTAAAAGCTAAGCTGAGGAAAGGGGGGTGTTTTCATCCTTTGGAGCCTCCTTTGTTAATGGAATTAATCACCCTTAATAGTAATTTACTAGTGAAGGCATGCTGCTCTTGGCAACATGGGAGAAGAAATCTGTGCTCCTCCACACTAAGCAGTCACTATTAAAAAAGGGCACCCAACTCTTCCCTTTGCCACACAGACCGGGGGCAGAGGGGAACGTGCTGCTCTTTTCTTCTGCATTAAAGGCTGTTCTGCTGGAGGAACGCTGAAGAAACACCATCATTCTCATCAAGCACTCAGTCACATCCTTCTCACAGGCAAAGTCAACCTTCTACACCTGCCTTAGCTTGCAAAATAAACACTACCAAAGCTCAGGTAAGGATGCCATCTAAAACTTGTCTCTAAAATGACAGGACTGATTCTGAGTAAGTCAGTTTCATTTTGTATTACACATTTATACTAGAACTCTGTCGATGCATATAAAGGACAATGTGTATTTCTTATAAAAGATTTGTCATTTGGCATGTAGCACCAACTGGTTTATTCAGTTTTCCCCAATTAGCAGAGTTAATTTCCATCCAATTAAAAGAGCAGGCTATGTTTAGTCTACATACCATTCTAGCACACCAAACAAAAGCCTTTTGTGATCAGTGAGAAAATTCGCAGAGAATGCATACAGCATAATAATTTTGCATTATGTGTGAAATTCCACATCATTAACCCCTTAAGCAGCAAGTCTTCCACACAGATTCCTTGGACATTGCTTCAGACAGGTCTTTCTTACCCACACTAAGAGCAAACTGGTTCATCACCTAGTAAAACAGCCTGCCTACTAGGGAAACACAAGGAAAGTTCTTTGTTGCCTGCCACACAGATGAGCATCATGCTCTTAATAGAAGCACAGCTGGAATGCAGTACATACAGGTCTGTTTTTTTGTTGGTATAGTTTTGCTTTATTTCTTACAATTTACACTGATTATGATTAAACATATAGGCAAAGATAACTTCAGGCTCAACAATTCAAAAGCCAGCTCACAGGCTGTTGAAAAGTCTTGCTCTACAAATTGTCAGGAAACAAAGGGGTTGCGATGCTATTATCCACAAGCAAAATAAACTGAAATGCAACCCCCTTTGAAATAGTTTCACAAGACAAAATTGCCATTCCAACTCAGTATATCCATAATAGATTTTTTTTTTCTTTATAAAGTCTTTAACAGCACTCTGTTTTCAATTGTATTTCAAAGAAGGCCTATTTCTGGTTTCCCATTACAATCTGGATAGATAATGGTCTAATAAGCTTGGGGCTGAGACATCACCTTTTCCTATGTGAAAGACACAGCATGGTAATATACTTCCCTAGCAGCGTTTAAAGCCAGGTTGGACAGGGCTTTGAGAAACCTGGTCTAGTGGAAGTCTAGTCTCTTCCAACACTAAACCATTCTGTGATTGTGTGAACTTGGATATTTAAGTTTTATAAAACACATTGGTCAGAAAAATCCTGCTCCAGTCTATTCTGAAGAGTTTACTTTAGGCTTTAAGTAAAAGGACCAGAAATAGTATTCATAAAAATTGAACTTCAACTCAGCTTTGCTAGTCAAAAAAACAAAGCTGCACTTACAGGCAAGTAGCATTAGAAAGAGTAGCTGAGGAAATACGTAACTTCAGTGCACTTCAGGTCCCATGTTATAACAAATCCCTTTGTGCATCACTTAGCATATGAAATCACTTTTATGCTTTATAGTATCACATTACACTAGGCATCACACTCCCTCTGCTTTTAAATGCTTTGGTCCTTATTCACAGGTAAGAGATAAAGAGAGTGGAGTATCATAGCCTTCAGAAAATTAAGATAACTAGATAGACTAAAAGCTCCTGACCAAAAAGGCCAATGTAGTTGGATGATCCAAACATCTCTGTTGCAAAGCTCCACAATCCAGCTCACACAAGGACTCTTGGCCTTTTCTCAGACGCTGGAGTTGACAGAGCAAGTGCCCTGCTCTGGTGCTGCCAAGAAAATCTTGCATCTCTCACTGGTTTGCACTCATGCACTAGTCACCATCCAACATATGCACCAGCTGGATAAACAGAGGTTTGCACTAAACAAAGATTTCTTTTGATTTGTAATGAAAACCATTACTGGCCATCACAGATCACCTGCCATGGAACCAATAATAGTTTTAAATGTAAGGCATCAAAGGAGTCTAAGCACGGAATTCAGCCTGAACTTCTGTGGACAGAAAACAGAGAAATTAGGTTCTGGTCTCAGCAGTCTTACTCATCATTCCATTCTGGCTCACAAAACTGGTGTCCCTCACAGAATGGAGATGTGAAAAGTAGCTGTGAAGCTATACAAGCACAGCTAATGATAACGATACTCAGAGCATAAAGCAAATGACCTAAGCAAGTCAGGACGCAATTCCCTTTGGCTTTCTGTAGAGCACAGCACAATTTATTAGATCATTAGGTATATCTACCCCTGCATGTAAAAGAAAAACACTAAACAGAGAGCTGTGGACATTTGCATGACGTACAGTGGAGGAGAAAGCAAAATGCAAAGTGCTAACATGGTTCCATGCAGATGAAGCTGGACAACTGCTAACAGTAGTAATGAAAGAACAAGCATGCAATCTGAGAAGAAACAGAATGTGGCAAGGTGGATAACGATGACTCAGCCTGAAAGTATGCAAGCTTCCTGACAGAAAGGTACATAAGCACAAGTTTCATAGGCAGACGACTATAGAAAGACACAAAGAATAAAAGGACCAGCCTTGGCCACAGTATGGATCTCCAGAGGAACCCCAGTAGCAAATGGCTACCAGATGGGCTTAATTACTAATCACTAGTCCTTGTGTCCAGCCTGTTTTCCACCTATTTGGCAGACTTCAGTCAATTGCTTTCCAAATGGGAAGCAGTATCAAAGATCAAGTCAAAGGACATCTGCTACACTCCTCTCAGCCTCTGAGTCAGTTACTTCACCACGGAAGTTGATCAAGGTTGTCAGCTATAATTTGCCCTTCGGAAATTCGAGCTATTTCATATCACTCTCTTGTTCTTCATATACCTGCAAATGGCTTCCAGGTGAATCTATTTCTGCCATAATCTTCCTGCAGACTAAGGTGGGGCTGACACACCAGGATTCCTATTGGCCCCTAGCAAATATGAGCCTGATGCTTCCCAGTTTCAGCCATGGTGGAACTCTCACAATAGCCATGACCCTTCAGTGACAGACATCAGCTCTGCAGTGACATCAGCCATTTCTCTCAGCAATTCAGACGTAACCCATCACACAATGACTTGTGCCTACACAGTTTTGTTTAAGAAGTCCCTTTCTTGATCTTCTCCCACAACGAGTAGTACTTCACTGTCTCAAACAGTGTCACAGGGCACAGCGAACTGTGATTCCAGGACTGAGAGAACACTTTGTCCAAAGCAGAGAAGGTAATGAACATCATGTTATTTCCATGTTCTTAATCACTATATACTCCATTCAGCAGAAGGTCCACGTTTTCCTTTCACTTGCCAACATACTGTGGAAGACCCTTCTGCTGCTATTTACATTCCACATATCTCAACTCCAGCTCAATTTTGGCCTTTCAAATTAGCTCCCTGCATACCCAGGTAAAGTTTCTGTACTCTTCGCACACAGTCTGCTCACTCTTATTTTCACCTTCCATAAAACCCACTTGCATTTCCTACTCATTGGCCTTTGCCTGACCTCCTGCACATCAAAGTGGAAGAAACTGAGGAATGCACTTGGGGAGGTGGTCCTTGAAAAGCCAGCTCCCCTAGCTCCCTCTCCTCCACATCAGTCTCCTATAAGATATCTCCTACCAGTTCCCTGAGCAAGCTGAAGTCTGCTCTCCTGAAGTCCAAGGCAGTGGTTCTGTTATCAGCATTATCTTCACTGACAATTTAAAATGTCACCATTGATAATTGCTGCTGCCAAAGTTGCCATCAACCCCAAATCCATTCTTCCTTATTCACAAGTGGTAGGTCTGACAGAGGTGTTGTGTTAGCTTGTCTAGTACTTCTGCCAAAAGACTCAGAAACAACTACTAGGGGTAGGGTCTGCAGCTTCCAGGCAATGGAGAGTTTCCTCCTACAGGAAACCATATGATTACATTTGTTTTGGTGTGCTAACAGTCAAAAAGCACAGCCAAAAAAAAAAAAAAAAAAATCAGTGCTTTAGCACCGCTGTCCTCTGAAGATGCACAGAAGAACCGTTTATTTGGAATACATAGGATCCAACACAAGGCATTTCCCAGGCACGATTTCAGGTGTGACTTCCACACAAATCCAATATTCCTTTAGCAACCATCTGAATTCTTCAGAGGCTGAAGAGCTTAATTTAAGTGCATCAGGAATATGCATGATGCCAGTCTAGCTCTTTGGTATTCTTAAGAAAATGGAAAAGAGGCAGTCATGGAATTTGACAACGTAGTCTTTGTTTATCATTTTGAGAATCTCTATCTCTGGAATATATGGAATTTCAGAAGGATTTGACTGTCACGAAGGGAAACAGAGTCCAGATGTCCAATACACAAATAACAGAGCCAGTGTACAGTTGCTGGAGAGCAAGAGTGAAAGACATTTGGCAAATTTATGCTCTGTTTGAGTATTTGAGTACTGAAATATGAGTAAAGAGAAAGCTGAATGAATGTCTGAATGCCTCTGAAAGAATGAAGACAGACGATAAGCTGCACTATATCTCTTTTTTATTTTTTTTTTTTTAAGAGAAAAGTCAAGCATGGCTCAAGGGCAAACTATGGAGGTCATCTTCTGTAGTAAGATTTTTCTCAGGAATCCTTTTCAGGCTTTTCATATGGCAGAGTTCTGATATCACCTAGTAGGCTATCTCCTCTGCTTGGATGCTCACACTGCAATGGGTCGCATGGTCATGGTTCAAAGAGCCTACAGAAGGCTACAGCATATTAGACAGATAGCTGCAGATTTGCTTCAGTTTTGGCCTCTGCAGACAGCACCTTCCTGCTCTCCATGCAAAGCCATCATATTCTTAGGAGCAAACTGTCAGAAGACGCACACACTACATCCTTTTCCAAAGTGGCTTCATGCCTTCTCCTAATCTACAATACAAACCATTCAACTGAAGAGAGGTATTTGCCAATACTATTTTTCAATCAACACCTTTCCCTCATTAGCTCCCAATACCTCAACTAAATGCTGGCAACAGTACTTATGCTTAAAGCTTACTCTCCACGCAAAATAGCTGGATAAGAGTCAAAGATGAGAAATGTAATTTCATACTATATCTAATACTAAAACACTCAGTCCTCCAGCTTGAAGAAACAGACCCGAACGCATCCACTCCTCCAAAGGACTTCTGGAGAAACTATACATAAGAACAGGCTTTAGTAGTAAGCAATGTTTCACTGTTTCCCAAGATACTTTCCTGCTACCAAAAAGTCACTCCACACTTCAGGTCCAACTGGAAGTTCAAAGCAGACTGCACAGATAGCAATGAAAAATACTGAGAATTTCAAGAATGCATAATCTTTACTGTCACCTGGCAGAATAGTTGTTTGTGTTAAGACCTATAAATCCTTGCCAAAGAGGCTTAAAAGTAAATAAATACGGAACTTCAGTCATCTGATGTGAATTTGCAAGATTGCTGTGGGAATAACATGACTGTCCCTGTTTTCTATCTTCACAATGCATACCACAGCATTGTAAGACTTGATCTGCTGAAGGACAGGAAGGCTCTGAAGAGGGATCTGGACAGGCTGGATAGATGGGCTGTGGCCAATAGTATGAGGCTCAACAAGGCAAAGTGCCAGGTCCTGCACTTGGGCCTCAACAACCCCATGCAATGCTACAGGCTTGGGGCAGAGTGGTTGGAAAGCTGCTCAGAGGAAAAGAACCTGGGGGTGCTGATTGGCAGCTGCTGAACATGAACCAGCTTGTGCCCAGACAGCCAAGAAGGCTCAGGGGAGACCTCATCACTCTCTACAACTACCTCAGAGTCGAGCGAGGCAGAGGTTAGTCTCTTCTCTCAAGCTTTAAGACAAGAGGAAATAGGCTCAAGTTGTGCCAGGGGAGGTTTAGACTGGATATTAGGTAAAATTTCTTCACCAAAAGGGCTGTCAAGAACTGGAACAGGCTGTCCAGGGAAGTGTCTGAGTCACCATCCCTGGAGGTATTTAGAAGATGTGTAGATGCAGTGCTTAGGGACTTGGTGGTGCTAGGTTAATGGCTGGCCTTGATCTTAAAAGGTCTTTTCCAACCTAAACAATTCTATGATTCTAATAAAGTTTCTCCTTGTGCAAACACAGGGCTAAGTTTTACACCAGATAATCAACAGTTTTTATCAGTAATTACTGATAGATATATTTAATGATATTTCACTTTACAAGGTATGTAAAGTAACTTTTAGCCACTCAACTTCATCTGCATTCACTCTGTACTATTCTGCACTATTAAATCTGCCATACCTTTAGACCAAAGTTAGCATTCAGTACCCAGAGAAAGGGAACCAGTTCCATTATTATATAAGTCTACTAGAACTTGATTAAAAAAAAAAAAAGACAAAAAAAAAAACAACCCCCCCAAAAAAAAAATCACAAAAAGACCCACAAAAAAAAAAAGAAAACCCATGTAAAAGTACCAAACACCTCCCCCCAAACCACACACACACAACCTCCCCCCCAAAAAAATAACTCCACACAAAAAGAAAAATAAACAACCCCCCAACACAGCAATGCTGCATTGTTTCCTTTTCCTTGGTAGAAGGATTTCTTCTTCCATCTGAATAGAATTTTTTGAGAGCATCTTTTCAGCTTAGCTAGGACTATAATATTTTCCTGGCTGAAGTGGGCTTTCTGATGTCATTACACAGACAGCTGCCTGTTTATTTTCATTTAGTTAAAACCAACCAAAAAGTCTTGAGTTTGTTACATTACCAAAATACACACATGGCACAAGAGAAGGCTTCATGTCCTGCATTCAGACTGCAAGAAAATTAACATAATTCATAAATAAGAAATTAATATAATACCATCCAGAAATGACAAATATAATCGGTGTCAGAAGAAAACAAGTTTAGTAACTCCTCGTCACTAAACCATCAGTTTAAAGGGCAAAATTAAAACGCCAAAGCTCAAATACAGTACGTCACTGAATAAAGCACTTCAGAACCATCTGAGCTCTACTCGTTAAACTATATACAGTATTTAGACAAAATGTGACAAATATTTAGATAGCTACCTGGCAATGCAAATGCACCTGTCTCATAGCCACAATGGCTTCTATTAAATGGCAGAAACAAGCCATGCCAGTATCTGCCCAACTTCTACCAGCCTAAGCTCAAATCAAAGGCAGTCAAATCAAAGGCAGTAAAATCAGAAAGTATTTATTTGGATTTAACAGGACAAGACTAAAATATCTGCTTTACAGACATTTTTGCACCCTGTGAAAATATAAGGTGGCTCAAAAAAAATCCCAAAGCCAAGAACTCTGTCAATGATGTCTTTGCTCCTGCGTCCTTTGTGCTCCCACTATTGCCAAGACACAAATCCTTCCCACCCTGATGGATCCCAAAAACCTGACCTCTTCATTTATCTGTTTTCCAGGAGAGGATTTTGGCATGCCAGTGATACTTACCTTTTCTTTATGAGCTATCCATACCCAACAAAACCTCTTGTTTGACCAAGAATTCCAGAGAACCTGCTCTTTTTTGCTCCATTCAACAGATCCAACACTACAATCATTCTCGCTGACCCAGCAACCCAAGCAGCACCCAGATGAGAAGATGACAAGTCCCCACTTCACTTCACTGCCAGTAAAATACACCCAAGAATCAACAAGTGTACACTGTAGATAAAAAAAAGCTCAAGAGAAGGGTTCTAATGAGCTTCCAAGACTCCCAGTGCCCCAGAAGTGGGATATCCTACTGAAACTTTATTTAGGAATAACAAACCATGCCTTTCAAAAAGCACCGAGGCCAAAATACAGGATTCAAATATGGACAAAGTTTTATCCCATCACAATTCAACAGTACTGAACAAGTTTCAGAGAAAATAGGTTTGCATCCTTTACACAATTAACTTGGGTAACAAAATGAAAGGGTTTTAATTTGACCAATTCCCAATACCCGTGTAGCAGTCTCAGTTCATGCTGACTCAAAAGTTCTGACTTGAAGACATGCTATGCATCAAGACATACGCAAACTGAGACTTTCATGAAGTTTTTCATTGTTTATACAGTTGGCAACCATTTACTGCTAAAGGCAATATACAGTAAATGGGTTTTTTTTGTTGAGTTTTTCTGTTTTCTTTTTTCCTTCTTTTTTTCTTTATATGAGTTGATACCACATGTTTTCACAGACAAAAGAAAAAAGAAAATCTTTAAAAGCCAAAGCAGCCAGATTCATTTTGGAAAGAAGCTTACAAAATCCCAATGAACCACATCTGCAGAGTAACTGCAAGAATGATATGAAGTGATTCTCACTAGTTCCTAGTTCCTGTGTGCTAATGAAAAAGTTTATCCCTTCATTTTAACACAGCACTGTCTCTGAAAAGGCTCTTCCTGCTTTGGCTACCATCTAATTATGTTAGCCCCCACCCTATTAAAAATGGTTAAGTATTCAAGCTCCATCTATCAATCTAATGTCCTCATCCCATGAGATTCTGACACCTCTACAAAATTAAGTAACTCAGATGTGACTGCAACAGCCAAAAGAAGCAATAATCTGTAACTCTCCGTAAATTTCACTGGCTTGGAAAGTCAAATATCTCAGACTAAAGCAGTCTTGCAATGACCGAAGGAGTTATACTAAAGTACTGACTCCATCTCCCAGCTCCAAGCAGTTAAGCTGTCTCATTTCAAAACAATTCCACAAGTTGGCTTTAGCTGCAAGCATTCCACATTTAGAAGTGTTGGGGCTCTTTAACATGAGCCTACAATAGGAAGCCAAACACATTCAGAAAGTAAACTCTGACAGCAATTCACAGACTTGATTACAGTCTACTGTGAACTGAAACACTGAAGTTCAACAAGAAAGCACTAACCCTACAAAAGAAGGGCTTCAGCATCTTACCAGTGAAAACCCCTGGGAAATCCAAGAAGCCTCTCGTCTCTCACTTCATCTATTCCTTGTAGGGAGGGGGAAAATTCCATCTGTGCATAGAGAGCTCCCAATCCGGCACTACAGACGGCATGCTGCTAAATTAGTGCATTCATTAGTACAGTGTTTTGGAAATGTGCCTGTACATCGTGTGAGGAGGAGAGGAAGAAGGAACTTCCATCAGAATTAAATAAAAAATAATAATAATAATAAAAAAAAAAAAATAGCCCAACCCAGTCTATCCTGGCATCTCGACACAAATAGAAATTGCCACAGAATCTCCTTTATGACCTTGTACACAAAACAGAGGATCTCAAGTACCAGGGTAACTAGTGGCGTGATTGCAATTTGATTTCCTCAAAAAGAAGAGCATATGCCTTCACTGTGTCACTGATTTGGTTTGCTTTTCTTTGGGATCTGTATTTGGCCTGACAGAAGTATGGACAGCTCTCCTGGCCTGCAGTTAAGTGTACATCAAAGAAGAAAGCTAGCTTTTCCAATTTCAAAAGAAACAGACCCTTTCTTAGCACTGCCATAGATACTTCATCCTAACTGCCTTTCTTTTTGCACTTCAGCTCCCATCAAAACTTTTACTTTTTACACTTATTTGAGTATGATCATCTGCCCTAAGAAGTCACTTCCCCACTTTTGCTCATTTGTATGGACAATTACTATTTACTTCATAGTACAGCCATTTAAAATCACTTAAAAATAATTTAAAAACTTGGTTTTACCATCCCTGGCTGTTGCAGCCTCATAGTGTCAATTACACTTGCTGTGTTTTGACACTTTGCAAGGAAAGTGCCTCCTACCAACCAGCTCTGTCATCTACTCTAAGGGTTTTCTACTGGGAGCTCAACTTAAGGGGCCCAAATGCATTGACTTACAAGCACCCAACAAAACTAATTCCTTCCCTTTCTTGGTGCCTCGCGTAACTTCACGCATCTAACATAACTTTCACTCTTCCCTCCCCAATTTTAAGGCTCAAACGCTATTGATGCTCATATTCCTATATGCATAAATACACTCAAGATCTAGTTTTATGTTGTTTCTATTTCAGCCTCTGCCTTTCCCATGACTTCAAAACTCCTGCCTACATGTCTTCCATCTGTCAACTGAAGTTTCTAAAACATGAAGCTCATCAACAAAATATAACTCAAGCCTGAATCTGCAAGCACTCAAGTGCAGCAGCAGTTTTCCACATAGAGATGGAAGTCCTTTGAGTGCAGTAGAAGTACTCGGGTGTGTAAAGTTACTTATGAGCTTAAGCACTTTGGGATCTGTCCTTAATTTTTAAACCAAGTTTTCTGCCAAAATGGCAAGGAGTTTCACAACAATCAGCAGTTCTTGGAGATTTCCTCTTCTTGTTCTAAATCTTATAAGAACAGCTGTTCTGAAGAAAACTTGGCCATATCTGAATGTCCAGACAGGCTCCAAAACCACAGATGTAGGCTACAAGCCAGGGATGCATGTATAAGTCTTCCTGAAATTCAATGGGATTCAGGTTTTCTCTAACTACAATCCCACCACAGAAGGCACAGTGATCAATAATGAAGTTCAGCAACAGAAATGTATTTGCTGCTCACATTGTAGCCAACACTGTTAATGAGATATGAGGTTGAGACAGTTTAGCAAGACTTTTTCCACTGTTCTCACTACTGACTAGTCCTACTGTATTAAGCTTAGAGTATCTTTCAGGAAACAAGAAAAACTAGACCATGCAGCATCTGGGCAAGGTTCTTGGGGCAGAGGGCTACCTTGCTGTACCACTAGAAAAGGCATTTGTTCAAAGCATGATTACAGCATTGCACATGTGGTATTACCCAACAAACACTGGCTATAAACAGCCCTGAGAGCAATTCCTACTGAAGTTTTTTGTTCAGCTTTACCAGCTATGACTAGACAAGAAGCAGATACTGCACTGACTAACATTAAGAGAGTTCATAAGACCTACTCAAGTTCTCAGCTGAAAAACTTGGCTAAAAAAGAAAGAATATATTTTCACCTACAGTCATAGCAATTGCCTGCACCATTTTCCCCACATATCTGTCTTCTATCTTCTCCAACAGAAAGTGTGTTATTAGTAAACCTTTCAAAGAAAACATCTGGAGTTCTTTAAATCTCTTCTAATTTACTCATATTAATTCCACAAAAAGCACATTAAATTGTTTGTCTTACCCTCCTGATGTTTCAGGAGACATGAAACCATTTATTTTAGCTACTTATTTGAATCTTGTGCCACCAAAATCTTCTCCAGAAGTCATTAGAAATGTATGTCAACAGTCATGATCTAGGAAGTGGGAAAGATGAAAGTTTATATACTAAAGGTTACATTATGAAATTTTGGGCTTTGTAGCTAAAGTATTCATTTAACAGCTTCTTGCTCAGTTGACTCAAGACCTAATTTGTACTGAGAGGTGATCTCTATTATTTTGCTAATGACTCTCAATACCTTCATTGCACCAAACATAGAATCAGAATAGTTAGGGTTGGAAAGGACCTGAAGATCACCTAGTTCAAACCCTCCTGCAATGGGCAGGGACACCTCCCACTAAACCATGTCACCCAAGGCTTTGTCCAACCCGGCCTTGAACACCGCCAGAAATGGAGCATTCATAACTTCCCTGCGCAACCCATTCCAGTGCCTCACCACCCTTAAAGATTTTCTTCCTCAGATCCAATCTAAACTTCCCCTGTTTAAGTTCGAACCCGTTACCCCTTGTCCTCTCACTACAGCCCCTCATGAAGAGTCCCTCCCCAGCATCCCTATAGGCTCCCTTCAGATATTGGAAGGCTGCTATGAGGTCTCCATGCAACCTTCTCTTCTCCAGGCTGAGCAGCCCCAACTTTCTCATCCTATCTTCATATGGGAGGTGCTCCAGTCCCTTGATCATCCTCCTCGTGGCCCTCCTCTGGACTTGTTCCAACAGTGCTTTTTATGTTGAGGACATCAGAATTGCACAAAACACTCCAAGGGAGGCCTCACAAGAGCCGAGTAGAGGGGCAGGATCATCTCCCCAGACCTGCACCAGCTGTGTTTTATTAGAAGCTATAAAGATATATTATTTTATGCATTATTACTAAAATAAAACAAGCTGTAAATAACATAAAATAGTGATATAACAATTAAAAGAAATAGTCAACTGTGAAAAATGTTTCTTCAAAACTTAAGACAAACTATTGGATTTGGGGTACAGAAGGAAAAATCTTCAATGTATCAAAAAAATACATTAAAAATACTCTATAACTCACATTCCAATAGAGACAGATCATACACTCCTACATACAAACCCTTTTGAGCTTACACACAGCACCAAACTCTAGTATTGCATCAGAGCTCTCTTCACTGTAAGCAATTCCTAGAATTTTGCAGCTTTTAAGGTGTAGAACTTAAAGTGGTTTCTGATGCTTAAACACTCACTTTAAATTCCTCACCTGTTCTTTGCCTATTAGATGACTTTCATAACCTCTAAGGAGACAACTTTGGTAAAGATCAATACAAGCTCAAGTAAAATCTATGACAGCTTTTTATACTCTAAATTGCACTTTGTCTCCCTCAGCTGCAAGTTAAGATGCATGCCAAACTGTATTCAAAACCATTAAAAGTCAAGAGAAACCAAGACCTAAACTCTCTAGAGCTAATGGGTTAAAACAAAAGCTCAGGGTCCATGAATTGCTACACCAGCAGCAGCAATAAATGCATTTACTGATACATCCCCCAGTCAGCAATGACCAGCAATGGACAGCAGCTTTGCAATGAGTGTTGTTGGATTTGTCATACATAAATGTAGTGGTTTTCTCCTACCAGCTTGTAAGAGATAGACACAGGAGCTTACATCGCATGACTAATTAATTTAAAAGATGTACAAATAGCCAAACCATTCATTATGGTCATCACCCACAATGAAGTCCCAAGTCAATTTTCAATCATTTTATTTCTTGGCTTGCAATTTCCTTCCTCTGCTTCACAGAGGCAATACTAATGGCAAAGAAGAGTACAATCTGCACAGTGTGGGAGTAGCATAGATACTGTGCTACTTAAACATGGCAATGGGCCTGGGATGGGAGCACAGGGTAAAAACCGCTTGCTTTCTGAAGGACAGAGGTTCCCTCAGGAGATGTGGGCGTGTGTTTCTAATGAAGTCTTCACTATAAATCTAATGTGGACTCAGAGAGCTCAGGAAGAACTGTAGATGTAAGTTAGAAAGCAAATGTCATGAAAGTAAAGAAAGCAGCTTGATTTTCCTCTCCTTGCTAATAGGAGAGCATAATTTATTATCTCAACATAATCACCAGTAATTTTGTCCATAGCAAAAGCATTACATAAAGAACGAACCCAATGAAAATGAATGAAACAGAAGATTATGTAATTTTTAAGCTTTATTGCTTTAGTTTCCATTCAGAACTCCAACCACTCCAGTCATTTAGAGCATTATTTCCAAGCATTTATCTCCTGAAGTCCTCCACATCAGAGACAAAACAATGCCACCTTCCAAAACTTATAACGTGGTCCTGATATATAACATAATAAAATGCTACAAAAAGGCAGTGGCAATGGGAAATCAGCCAACATCTTCCACAATTTTGGAGAAGGAAAAACCAACCAAACACACCAACCAACCAACCAAAAACCCAGACCAAAATGCAGCCAGAACCACTCTAAACTTTTTAACAAGTTACAAAATTAAAAAAAATCTGTTCATACTAGGATTCCCATGGGTCATTCTGATATGCCTTTTGTTTAAATACAACTAATACTGAAGAAGAAGAGAGCAGAAAGTGGATATACCATATGCATATATCTACAAGTGGCAACACTCCCAAGCTTGCCATATAAATTTATTGCATCATCTGTGGCTAAGTCAAAATTCATTAGCTCCATATGCTTCTATGTGAGTATGGGAGAGTGTGCATGTTCACACATCTGCTTTCAATCGCTACACTGAGGAAATCCTACACAGTAGACACATGAAATGTCTTTACAACCTGCACCAAAGTGTGAAAGAGACAGAAAGAATCTGAGAGGGAGAATTTTTTTCCTTCCAAAAGGAGGACTGAGCTGCAAAAATGAGTCACTACATACCAAGATTGTTTTACACTTCAACTAAAGTCAGTAAAAGTTTAGTTTAGGGACTGAAACCAGTAAGTTAGGATGACTTATCCTAAGAGACAGGTGTCTGTAATAGTTATTAGCAACTGGTATCATACCAGCTTCTTGAGAATCAACTCAAAGGAAGCTCATGCCTATTACCCAAGTCTCCAGTAAATACAGATGTGATGGCATGTTCAATTTGATTTACTAGGTGTAGAGCTGCAATAAGCAGGAAGATATGATTTCCTATATACAGCTGTGACTATAATAAGCAAACAGAAGGTGTGGGAAGTGAGGGAGGCCAAATATAGACCATGAAGTGTTAAGGCCTAGAAAAATCTCCAAAGTATTCTCTGCATTCTCCATTCAGTGAATTCTGTGTCATGTAGTGGGCCATTTCAAGTTCAAGTCGTAGGTACCCCAAGGACATAATGAAGACAGCAGCTCCCAGCTCCAATCCACCCAGCAGGACTCTGTACTCTACATGAAACCCCACCATAGGCACTAAGTCATGCCGATTCAAGGAGCTGTTAAATCAAACAAGGCCAAAACCATGCCCACAAATGTTGCCTCGAACACCAGACTGCAAAAGAAAAACTATTCTGATCACAAGCAACCTGCAAATCGGAGACCATCTTTAACTTCAATCCCAACCTTTGTGGTGAGAGCACCCTATCGACAATTCTTACAAAAGATTTTGTGTAGATTAACTGAAAGACATCTCCAATTTAATTTCCTTACAAGTCATATAAAAGGGAGGACTCCTCCTTAACTCAGTCTCTACACAACATAGTTTGTGGTGAACAGAGGGCCAGAGAGCTCTTCTAGCTCTATACACACTTAGACTTCTACATTTCTGCCCCAGTTCTGGTTTTGAAGCATCTCACACAGGTCTGAAGAAGGGTTTAAACAATGTATACAAGTGGTATTGTAAATCATTTTCTTGGGGGGAAAGGGGGGAAACGTGGGAAACGTTTTAAAAGACAAACAATGGGATTCTACAAAATCATTACCCTGTGTCTATGCATTTCTATGTGTACGTTAACTAGGTGTTTTTTACATTTACATTTACATTTTGGCATTTGGAATGGCCAAATCTTTCCACATTTGCAGCTCACCATGGAGTGCTTCTATGCCAGGTCAAACCCACAACTAATTTTAATGAACACCATAAACTACTTGGGAGGGAATTTATAAATGAAACCAAGTAAAGAATAGTAGACATTTTCAAAGCTACTAGACTTCTACAAGCACAAAATAGTCTTCATATAAACATCTCCTCAGTCACTTGCTCTTGTGAAATAGCTTTAATTATGAAAATTTTCCTGGCAGAACAACACTCCTCCTCTAGATCTTTTCATACCTCAAATCTTTTTTAGGATACTAATTACAACCACAACTAGTCATCAGTATACATGAAATTCTGAGAGTCAGATGGTTATTCTAGTTATTTACTACTGTGCCTTCTTTTGTATTTTTCCAAACATTTTGTAATATCACACCCAGATACAATTTCGTTCAAAACACTTAAAATACTGAAGGTGAAACATTTAAAGTTGCTGAAAACTGAATAGTAATTCTTAATATTGACCTCTATACATAGTCAGTAGTCTATCTTCAGAGATCATAACACCATCTAAGACAGAAATGTTATCTTGCTGATAAGCAGATGTTATTTTTTCCATATAGAAAAATAAAAATAATTTCTTTGACCTCTATTTTCATTTATTGTTGAAGATGCTAATCGATATCACAGTCAGGGAACAGAAGCAAAGAGTCTATACATTTCTATGTACTTACTGTACAAAGCAAATAAAGGTGATTTTATATTAAGGAAAAAGAAGTGTGCCATTTTAAGCTATCACTTAGAAAGTTCTCATACAAAGTACTCAAATCAACTCTGCACAGAAGCCATCTAGCCTGACTTGTCTAAATAGGTTATTCTTGTCCAGGTCCTTTATCATAACATCATTTTACGCAAACCAAAAGCTATCCTTTCCAATCCTGATGCTTGACAACCTTGACCTATGTTGAAATAGTGCCTTTATCAGCAGTGCCAGTTTTCCTGTCTCCTAAACCTGAGACCTTTCCTGCCAACCTGCGCTCTGACCTGTAAGGCAAAACTAATACACCAACATAAACTTGATTATGGTATTTCGTAACAGTCACTAATAACTGAAGTGTCCAAATACATAAGGCCTCAAAATTCTGTTCCAGAGGATTTAAGCCATTGTGTTGCATCTGACCAGGAATTCTGCAAAATACTGCTGAGATTATGGAAAATAACTATGGAAATAGTTATGGAAAGTCAAACCTCAGCACTACTCCAACTTGAAAAAACTGTTTTAATTTACAGTCACAGATCAAATGTAAGTCTACTGCTTATTGTTTAGTGGCTCCTTCCCCAGTAGGAGACTGCACAGTGTACTGCAAGAGACCATTCATGACAGGACCAGAGTGAAATGTGGAGAGCAGCTAAAGATTAAAGGAAAAAAAAAATGGAATAAAAAAAAAAAAAACAGAAGGATTCACAGGAACCATTTGAAGAACATCCATTCTCAAGCCATATCTTTTCTCCACACTTCATAGAGCAGATGTCTCTGAAGAAGAATACTTGCTTTCCATTGAGAACTCATGGTTTCCTTTCCTTGGAGACTAGCAAGCAGTCATTGCTCAGAGACAACCTTCCTGAGTTAGCACACACTTAATTTGCCAATGCAACCACCCTCTAGCTGCTGCTGGCTTACTGCTATGCCTTAGGTTGCTGTAATACAGAATAGAAATCACAGTGACTGGCATGAGGCAATTGGCCATGCGAGGATCTCAGTACTGCCTGAGGGTGCCACATGTGAGCTAGATCACTTCCTTGCTGCCACAAATGCTGCAATGCTGACCTGTACAGCAGGAGTTGATAGAGCAAAGCTGCCAGGTATCATCTGTTTAATAAATCCTGCAGCCTTCAGCTTTAAAAAAAGAAAAAGAAAACAGGAGAAAATTCAGCAGCAGAGCTGTTCCAAAGCCCATACAACCTTCATTAATAGCACAAATGCATTAACCTTATGGTTTCAAAATATACAGTACAGTTTGGTTGCTAGGTATGGCCCTTTATTGACAAGTTATGTAAAGATGAGTGGGAAAACTGCATTTTTGAAATCAGCCTACTACTGATCTCTAAATTACGAGGCAACAACTCTTGTGTGAAATGGCTGACACTTGTACTTCCTAGAGCCGTAAGTTAGAAACACTCTTCCAACACACTGCTGATACTGAAGAGCCAGGAAAACAGGGAAGAAAAATGCCAAAAAAAACCAAACAAAAAACAAACAAACAAAAAAAAAAACAAACCAGCAAATCCACCACTACAAACACACCCCCCCAAAAAAATTCTCTGGTACATTACATCTATAAACAAGAGCTTTCATTTCCCCCTTGCTTAAGTAACAAAGAGTTAGAAGGTAGAAAGATCACAGCATCAGCCACAGAAAGTCAAACTGCATAGCAATGAAAGCTTTCAGTATCCCACAAGAAAGCAAGACAGCATAGAAAGAACAGGAAGGTTTAAGTAACTACAGTTTGCATCACAGACTCAACACTAAGAATGCCACTTTGCTCCAAAAGCCGAATTTATAACCAGACTTTCCGAATGTTTGAAGGAGTTGACTTTCTTTATAATAAAAGGCTTTTAGTGTCATGTTCTGCAAAGAGAAAGTTTTCATTATCTCAGTCTTTTGCTACAACATGTGGATGATTTTGTTGTTCCTAAGAGCTGGCAGAATTTTAAACCACTAGGCAGCTTCTTAGGAATGAGGGGGTTGAGAAATAGAGAAAAAAATTGTGGGATGGGGGTGGAGTGTGGCATTCCATAGATCAACTGGTATCAAATATATCATTGTGCAGACATTTGTTCCTGGTTCTACTACATGCCACCAGCTACAAGCAACATGATAGCAGTTCCTAAATTTGTCAAAAAGGAAAAAGCCGTTTGGACTTGTTGCACAAGCTAAGAGAGGACAGAAAAAAAACTCAACCAAACTATAGAGTCAGAATCTCCAGATCTGAACTGCTTTGAAGACCACCCTGGCCGGAGACAAACAACGCTCATTGCTACCAGATTAATTCCACAACTATTTGAGACAGTTCAGCCCAGCAGCTGTAAACTATGTCTCAACTGCCCTCCCTCAGAATAGTTTAATGAATACATATATGAACCAGCAAGCAACAGGCAATCAAAAGAAATCTGACATAACAATTTCAGCCACATACATTCAAATACAAGCAAAACTAGTTGTTTTCCTTTTTCTCCTGCAGTAAGTTTATGCAAGCTGCTATAGGACCTTCAACTTATCCCTCTTTCCCATTGTGTGATGAATATGAACTACACACATCAACTGCAAATAAGAACACCCAGAAATGCTGAATTTTGGGGGGGAAATAAAAGAAGGGAAAAACGAAGAAAAAGCCACACACAAACACAGCTTGTAGAAAAGGCCGTGGGGAACCAAACTGGACAATTCCAAAATGCTCTGTCCCTGCACAGCATCTGCTGAGCCCCTTCATTGCTGAGCTCACTTCATTGCTAAGTTTGATTCCATGAACATATATCACCTTTAAATGACTGATATATTGAAGAAAATTATGGAGCTCTCTTCAGCTTTTCTGAGAGAATATATTATGAAGACAAAGCTGTAGTTTACAAACCATGTTTTCCTTAAAATTATACATATAAAAAGTGTGTATCAGTCATCATCCTGCAGTCCTTTTAGTTCTGGGCCTTGTTATTTTCCAACCCCCAGCCATCTGGGTTTTTTTTCTCATTTTTGAACTAAACAACAAACCATGAGCGCTCACTTTTGGCCCCAAAACAGCCAGGAAGCCCAGGCACCAAAGCTCAGCACCACAGCTGTGGTCTGAGGTTAACCTCAGGCACAGGGAGGCTGGGATGAAATGTTGCCTCATGGCACATTTAAGAGAGTCACCCTGCTCTTAACCAGCCAGCTACCCCACCACAGCCTTCCCCTCACAGCACAAAGAGCAGCAAGGCTATGCCATTTTTCTGGCTAAACTTAAACACAGTGAAACTTAAGAAAAAAATAATACAGATTTATACACTTTTTTTTTTTTTTTTGACCCCATTGGCCCGAAAGAAAGCTAGAGACTGGGCCAACAATCATGTTCACTATATTCCCTCCTTGATGGACAGGGTCATGATAGTGGTAATTATATACTCATAAATCAGCTGCAATGAAATCTGACATTAAATCCAGATTATGGTGTATTTTGATGTATTACATTTATAGTTGATGCTTTTTCCCAGGCTGTTATGGGGCCTGCTCAGCATTTAAGTGGGTTACTGGAGCCTTAAACAAGTCTTGGCTATGCTATAAAGGTACCTGTCCTGGATTCAGCAGTAGCAGTCATTTTTCTCCTTCTTAGTAGCTGGTGCAGCGCTGTGTTTTTGACTTTCGGCCTGGGAACAGCGCTGATAACACCGATGGTTTTAGTTGCTGTTCAGTAATGTTTACTCTGACCAAGGACTTTCTGAGCCTCATGCTCTGCCAGGGAAGAGGGGAAGCTGGGAGGAAGCAGAGACAGGGCACCTGACCCAAACTGACCAAATAGGTATTCCATACCACAGCATGTCACAGCCACTATATAAACTGGGGATAGTTACCCGGAAGGGTTAGATCACTGCTGGGTCGGTCTGGGTATCGGTTGGTGGGTGGTGAGCAGTTCTATTCTCTTCCCTTGTTATTTCCCTTATCATTATTATTATTGGTGGTAGCAGCAGTGGTTTGTGTTATACCTTGGTTACTGGAATATTCTTATCTCAACCCGTGGGAGTTACAATCTTCCAACTCTCCTCCTCATCCCTTCGGGAGCCAGACGGAAAAAGGGAGGGAGTGAGAGAGAGGCTGCACGGTTCTGAGTTATGGCTGGGCTTAAACTACAACAGTACCTAAAACAGCAAACTATCTCCAAGGCATCCCCTTCTGCTGGCAGAGTGAGGATAGCACTTAAAAACAGAAGGGAAAGACTGCAAGTCTTACGGCCAGGAAAAATGGCTCACACCAGGTTAGAAGTAGTTGTTTTTGAGGCCAGCAAACCATTGGGGCAAGACAGAAGAGGAGGGAGGGCCTCAGGATCTGGGGGAGGAGGGAGGAGAAGGGAATTCCAGAAGCAGCTGGACGTGTCAGGAATATTTGGTTTCAGTGTATGTTTTAGAAAAGGAATGGAATGCTTAAAGATGGTGAGAGGCATCAGTCAAACTTTGTGCTTGAAACAGCCATCCCCTTCCGGAGTATTCCCCATTAAGTCACATCAGTGATACAGCTGGATGAGTCCTGTCACCAAACTGACAGGCAAAGCATTTCACTGAAGACATTCACATGTCACCACTTATCACAGAACATTTTCTGGGCAGCAGAGCTGGCTAACAATACTGTCTTGTTTCAGATCTCCAAGTTCAAAAGGCCCATTCCTAAGCCCAGCTGAAGACACTGCCTATTTACCTGCAGAGCTGCCCAATTAGAGGCAGATTTTGCACCTGAATGTTGAAAGAGTACAATTGTTCCCATATATTATGCTATTAGTGCTGATTGGAGAGTATCAATTAAGTACAAGGGTTTTGCACTGATCAGCTGTTGAGATTCTGCATATAGATAACATGGAATGAGAGTTATCAAGTATGCAAATGACTCATTTACTTTGCTGTGCACTAAGTCTTAGTTTTCCTCTAATATGACCTAAAATCTACAAAGCAAGAATTAAGAAAAATAAGGGAAAGAGGGGTGACTCTCTTACCAGGGAGAACTACCTCCCATGGGACCCTGCCAAATAACACACCGGGGGGTCACAGTTGCAAGGCCAAGAAACCAACAGCATGAAAGTAACAAGGGGAGAATAATAAGGGAGAGAAATACTGCCACAGGGGCTCTGCTCTGTGGCTTGGGTGGAAGAGCTGTGAACAGCAGACCCTTAACCTTACTTAGGCATTAAGGCTCTCAGAAGTGTCATGCCATAGCAGCACTTGGGGATCTTCTGAAAGCCAAGAGTTAGGTCAGAAATCTGGCAGACACCTACATCAATAGTTAAGCATGTTCCCAGATGTGGCAATGATTAGGAGATCTGTGCTAGAGAGTTAAACCCTCACAATTAACAAAGAAGATCCATGAACAAGCTACTTCCCAGCATGCCAGCCAAGCAGAGCAGAAAAAGATGCTGTGCTCAGACAGCCTCACCTCATAGCCAAGTCCATCTCCGAAGTCAGCCCTCAGAGAGATTGGTAGTCTTTTGCCTAGGCCTAAGGGCCAGCCTAGAGCAGGTGGCACAAGCTGTCTCCAGCTGTGTGAAGCCAGTCACCATCTTGTTTCCTTTAACCTCTATCCCTTAACTGAATCTAACAGGGAGGGATGAAAAGGTCAAGTGTCCTGTATCTATATTCAACACTTTATATATGGCTAGATGGAACAAAACCCAGTTGAAGACTGACAATCAAAATCCTACTTCTGTCTTTGTCATCCTGCTTTGAGTCATAAATGCATGTGAACATTTGTAGAAGGAACTTCAACTGAAGATGTCATAACATTGTTATGTTGAAATTCATTTTCCCCTGAAATAAAGACAGTGATGCTTCTCACACTGGCAGTCACAAAGGAGCTGAATTGAAAGAATAAATGTATAAAAAGCTTCAACACCATCTTTCCCCAGCCAGAGAATAACATACCAAGCAAACAGTTTATATAAAGCTCATATACTGAGTTCATATGAACCAATAATCTACTTTTGATAAAACCAAATCAAGAAAAATTGTAGCTTAGAATTTGCATTCACCACATACACTTAAGTACTGGAAGGAAACTCATCAAGCTCTTTAAGAGGTAATAAGGTATGACAAAGTCTTGAGTCGATTTTGTTTATCACATTTATGACTGAGAGTTACTTAGTAAATTTTTTCTTCGTGTGTATTTTTCTGCTTGCTTATTTCCCCACCAATTTATATTTGTATTCAGAAACCAGATCCTCAGTAACATCTAATGGGTAAACTGAATGACAGAAGGTATCAATAAGGCACAGTTTTACCCAAAATGCTTGATATTGTTCTAATACACATACATGCAAAAACTGCAAGATCCTAGCCAGAGACATCACAGGAAAAAAGCTACTAATGAGCCTATACAAAAAAATCAATATATATATATCCTACTGTCCATAACCTCAATCTTCAAATTACAGGGTAACTAGACAAAGACTGATAAATTGTGCCAGTTTTCAGTAAGGCTTTCTGCAAGAGAACCTAAGAAAGCAAAGAGGGAGTTAGCCAGCTGCCTCCTGTAACAGAATACAAAGTCTGATTTTCAGAGATGAGGAACTGATGGCGCTCACACATATGAAGGCATGAGCAAAATAAACATACTCTAGATATGACAACCACACACTTGCCAGCAGGATACAACTACCTTCATTATTATATCTGGGGTTTTTCTTAGAGCCCTCATGAGATCATGTCTGGATCACGTACACTCAGCTTCAAAAATACTTTTGGATAGCTTCATTCTGCCAACGCCTCCCCTTACTTCAAGGTCAGCTAATTTAGGAAGAGTGCATTCTCAGTTTTTCAGAAACCACCTGGACCTACAGGATTTGACATCAAAAGGTATTTTTCTCAGGGTCTGGTTATCAAGTGTCTGCCATGCAACTCTCCACGTTCTCTCTGCCATCAACAGAAACCTGCACAAAGCCACCTTGTGCTAAAATCTCGAGTTTCACCTCTTTTCCACGAGAGACACTAGCTGCAAGCATTTTCCCAGGGTTCCAGCCAAAACTTTTATTCTGCTTACTTGTGTCCCCATTTGGTAGCCTATCATCTACTCCTGCCCACTGTCATAGTGCAACTATTGTTCCAAGGAATGATTTCATGCCAGCACACCAGAAGAGACTTGTATGATGTAGACCCTGTACTTCAAAACCAGACAGATACGGTTTCCTTTCTGATCAACACTTATCTTATGAAAATAGCAACTGAAGTCTTACAGTGACATCCTAAAACTTGACTCAAATATATAGCTCTCTGATTCCCTGAAGCTTTTATTTGAGATAAGCCAGCTCATAATACAGTCACAGCACAAAAACAGATGCAAAAACCAATTTAGATGGTCAACATGTACTTTGGAAATTGCCAATTTTTTTTAAAACCTGAAAGGTCTCCAAGACACAAGTGATTCTCTGAGATGAGCCAGAAATTTCCCTTCTAGCTGGATGTGTTACGATGACTTTGCTGTCCCCAGTGCCTTTCAAGAACTAGCTACAGGGAATTATGGCACCACTTTAAATGTCGGTGTGCCTGTGTGCACACTTGATGCGCACCTTCTAGTTATGCCTCCCAGTATCACAAAGAATCACTAGGTAGTAGGACCTAAGTTTATCAACAGTCTGCCTCAAAAATACTCTGCGTATTTTACAACTGGTTGCATGTTGAGACAGCTGCACCCAGTGTTCCAGGTTGGAACAGGACTTGTCTATGCTCAACGAAGGTCTATAGGGTCAGAAAAGTAAAAAAAAACCCCAGCTATTATTTGTTTAGACTATCCCAGGTTTTGTACAATATTCTTTTGAGGACCCTTTATTTTGTCAAATACCCACTACCTGTGAACATTTAGCACACTTAAGTTCAATACACTGTTGTACTGTCGGTCACACCAGACATACCACTTGGACTCCAAGTCATCCTACTTCTGTAACACTGAATTGATTTATTGGTCACCAAGATGAAGTCAAACTTATCATGGCTCCTTGTCAAATTTTGTATAGATCCTTTCTTACAGGATAACCCTGTAATTCTTTAATTTCTTCTTCTACCAATACCAAAAGAGTGATGTGCATCTATTCTTAAATGTACCAAACAGCAGGAGGCAGTTTTTGCACCTTGTCGTTTGGAAGGAGGAAAAAAAGGGAAATTTGTAGATTTTTTAATCTAAAATAAATACATAATGGATCCCTACTTGAAATCTGCCACAACGCAGTTCAGATTTTAGAGAGTTCCAAATGAATACTATTGTTTGACAATAATGAGCACCATAGGTATTAATCATTTCAGTTTGATTGTTTCATTCTAATTACAGAAGTTAGCAAAGATGTTACTGACTTAAAGAAGACTTAGAATAGCATAGCAATACCAAGACAGAGTAAGCTCCCACTCGTAGCCTTTACATCAGACAAATTTTGATCTATTAACCTTCAAATGCTAAATTTCAGCCAAAGAATTCAGAATACCAAGCAACAGACAACTCCACACAACAGGACACGTGTTGCTGCCCAGCCCTCCTGCCGGACACAAGTAATTTCAAAACTCCTAATTCATCATGACTTCTTGCTTCCAAAAACTGATCATGAGCAGGAACAATGTTACATTCCAGTTGAAGTGTGTACAGTAAGCCAGAAAGTTTGTGCTCGACACGGTCTTTGACTGCCTTTATCCAGGGAGGTAAAGACAGAAGGTCTGCAATGCTAATCAGAAAATTACTACAAATTACAGCAGTTTATTATCTATATTAGCAAGGGAAATAAGTCACCAGGACTGTAACCTGGTAGAATAATAGTTTCCCAGCTAAGGGCATTTCAGTCCTGCTTTCTTCCTCTTAGAACAGGTAAGGGTGGCACACAGCCCCAAATCTTGTGATTCAACAGCACCCATACTGCTCTCTTAATTTAGGCTGGTGCCAACTTTAAAGCACACAGTCTAGTGAGGTATGAGAGTGATGGAATTTAGAAGACAGGAGGAAAGGAACCTGCCTTAGAATTATAAAGATCAAAGAACTAGTATTAAAACAAGAAAAAATTATTAGGTCACCCATATCATAGGAGACTGAGAATGAAAGCCTTAGAGAGAAACAGTTCAGGCAAGGACAGTATTTCCTTGCCTGTATAACTTGCATGCAAGCAGCAAATGTAGAGAAAAATTGCAGGGAGTTGAAGTGATACTGTTGTATTTTCAACCAGCTACGTGGCTTGCTCAGATTCAAATACTTCCCTGGCTTGTCCCACTGTACTCAGTTGTGTTACTTGGTTAAGTAATTTATATCAAGCTTTTGATAGCTGATTACTAGTCACACGTTGCTCATTTGCTATGAGTGCCTGGCATCCCAGCACATGGAAGAGAGCCATAGCTATGCCTCTGTAATACTACAGAATGCTAAGTACATGGCAAAGTATGCAAGGTCTTAAGAGTCTCAAATTAGCATACAGTCCTGAATCTATTTTTTTCTGTACCACAGCTCGGGTACTTACTTCCAGTGATGGCATGAAATAAATTTCGTGTTTGCGAAGAGCTTTTTTTGCAAAGACACTTTAGTGATGAGCACCACAGATGTCTGAGAAAGTAATTTTGTCCTCAGGATTTGGTTTGAATAGCACATAATACACATGGCATAAGACTGCATGTTGAACAGTAAGGAGAATGAACAGCTATTCAGTGTTTCACTTTAAGAGCTGCACTATTCATTCTGCGCACTAAAGAGACACTCAGAAGAAACACAGCAGTGACCACGTATTTAATATGCATGCCCATGAAGGAGAATTGAGCTTGCAGAGACAACGCTATTGTATTACTTTAGCAGGCCTGACCTTGCAAACTTCAGCAAATTCTCCAAGACTGAAGACAGAAACACATGTAATTATTCAGATAATTCTTATTTCACTTACATTTAGCCACCTTCAGTGAGATCAGGTTCAAGATGCTGGATACTGTGTGAGTAAAGTTAAAACCTGTTTCTCTTGGGAGAATACAGCACAACTCTTGTTAATTTAGCATTTTTAAGTTTTTACATGTAATTCAGTCTAACAAATGCTGCAAGCACAGGCCAGGAGATGAAGTGCCAAAAGACTGAACAGTCAGACGAACTATATGCTCAAATGAAAAACAGAAAGAAAAAGAAAATAATTAAGAAGTCAAATGGAAGAAGTTTACTTGTGTTCTCCTCAAGTCAAATAGCCCAGAGATATCCTCTGTACGCAGGAAATCTGCGTTGGGGTTCACTTCATATAAATTCTGCTGCTCATGAGACAACAATGCTGGATTTTCTGATACTGGATACATGGAAGCGCTATTGGTGTAAGAAGTCAGATATTCTTAGAGGAATACACTGAGCCTTCCTCAGTTCTCATAGTATTATACTAACTGATCTCTACAGTATTACAAGCCATCATAATAGATTTCTACAAAGCCTATGTACTTCAAAAAGGCAAGTAATTTCTTTTCCCATTTGGATTACAGAATTTACTTCTGCTACCCTAAATGAAAGCCACGACAAAAGACAGCAAACTGACTAAGGACAAGTTACTCTTAGCATGCTAAATATTTAAGGCAAAATTATAAGCCTCCTGTAAAAACTTAAGTATATAATCTTATGGTAACAATAAAAGCCACCAAGAAACCAGAAGGAGTCACTCTAGCTAAAGTTACAAAACTTACCCTAAAATCAGAGAGAACAAAACTAGTAAACATCTGGACTCAATAAGGAAATGAGACACTATCAGCAGTGACAGAAATACACAAAATATGGTCATTCAAGATACACTCACAAAATCTCCCAGTCAGGGACAAAATAAAGAGGTCATCATGAGCTACAATCTTGACTTCAGCCTGGCCGCTTTCAACAGCTGTCAAACTCCAAGCAGAATTGGTGATAGAAATATTACATTGGCATCTCTACAGGGTACTTTATAAAAATGAAAATGGAAGAAGGCTTACCCGGATCATCTTCCTGGTCTACACTGTGGCCTAAACCTATCCCTGGGATAGCCAAATACAAGACAGTACAAACAGAAGACATAGGATTTAAATTCCTTGGTCCTCAAGAGAAAGCTGGGCACATAAATTGACTCTCCCATTTAAGGGGGGAAAAAATAAAACCTACAATTTATATCTCAGTACTTCCCTCATAAATCTCTTCAGTTTCAAGAAGATTATTTTTTATTACAGACATGGTAACAGGAATTACTTTTTAAGTAGAATTTAACATTATTTTGTCCTTCCAGAGAAATCTGTTGAGTGTTCATGAGTATCATCTGACACAACTGCTTTCCCAAATATTTTCCAAACATAAAACGGGCTGGTACTTGTAATTAGCAGCATCTTAAACCAAAGTCAGTTAAGTCTCAAAATACATCACATCAGCAAACAGAGTATTTGAAATTTATCTCCTATTGAAAGAGACATCATTTCTTTTGCCCTTTAATTCATGGCTTTGTTCTTTCCAATAATGGAAACCACCTTTGTTTTATTCTTTTCACACCCATGGCTTAGCCCATGAGAGAACTGCTCACCAGAAGCACATCAAATTCATTCAGTGCACTCTGGCAGCAGGATGCATGAGAATAAATTGATGAGCCTAGGGAAAGAGTATTGGCATGATAAAAATTGAGGGGTTACAACAATTCTTTCTAGAATTGCACTGAACATTATAGACACAATGTGCAAATAGGTGTCACTAGAGCTGAAGTCAGATGCAGACCATGAGAAAGCAATACATATGCTTAACATTCTCTTCATCACGCAAATAATCCAAGGCCAGTAAGAAATGTTATTAGAAAAGAAACAGATGTTACAAAAGCATGCAGCCCAGAGTTCTTCCTCTTACCTGTTTATCAACAGCAAAATAATCTGTACATGAAAACAAAGCTTCTTCATCCAGCCTGGACCAGTGCCAGGACAAAATAAGCTGCAAATTTAAATCAGAACTGATTCTAGATTTTAATTACAGGAAGAACACTCACACATTAGCTTAAAAACAGAGCCCCAGACTTTAAGACACAAGTTACTCCAGATAACTGCAGAGAAGCAAGAGGTATGTCCATTCAAGAACCAAGTGGCCCCAAAACACAAATTACTATCCTCTTGTTACACCCAGACTAACTGTGCTAGCAAGAATCACTGTTGCCACCTCCACAAGAGAGGACATCAGGCTGAAGGAACACCACCTGTACTATCTGCATTGGCAGAAGGCACTAACACCATGCCATCATCACCACCATTACAAGAACTCTCCTCCCAGGATGATGCAAATTTGGAAACTAGAGTAATAATCTTCAGAGAGGGAACAATACAAACACATGAGGAGAGGGACCTTCATGTTGCTATGGACTTCACTAAGTGTTTAAGGAACAGTTGTACACAAAGCCTCAAGCTCACATATGGTATCTGTGATGCCTTAAGAACAAAAAAAAAAAAAGCTGAACAAAGCCTGGCTCTTAAGGCTTTGGCTTGAAAATATTATGGGGGAGAAGAAAAGGTAGATAAAAAGCAGGGTATTTATGATAAGTCTCCACTCTCAGCCCACAGGGCAAATAAGCTGGAACTCCAGATATGAAGGATGTAGGGCAAATAAAATACTTTAAGCACTGTAGAATTATTCTGGTTTAATGAGTATGCCAAATGATGGCACACTCCCGGTAAAGTGTTCTGGCCGCAGAAAGCCCTTAATCCCTATTAATAACTAACTGGGAATAATGTCAGCAAACAGCTGTCAGGATGAAATGCTGTTCAAGTCGACTAGAGAAACAACTGCCTAAAGCCATAAAGCAATATGCCCAGCCCAATCTAAAAGCAAAAACCTGATGTTAATCATGAGCTTAACTAAAACCTACCACCACTACCTTCTACCTTACAAATGGGACATACGAAGGAGGAAGCCACAAGCAGAAGAGAAGTAACTGTTCCCTTCAGGAACACAGCAACATACTCTGGAATGAACTTGAGAGTTGGGTCCAAGTCTTTTCAAAGAGAAGATCTGGCAAATCACTACCTGTTTGTACTCGGTGCTTCTCACTTTTCACTGAAATGGAAAGGAATACTAAATGCTAGCACAGAAGAACTGCTGAAGAAGTAACCTCACAGAAACTATGCACCAGAGAAGCTCTATTAAGCTCTGCTGAGCAGCCTACTCTAGTAGTCAAGATTGCTATCACATATTTCTAGTAGAAAAAGCTGCATCCTCCCTGCAATATGATCAGGCTGAAATGCTCACTCCAACCAAGACTTCCCAGAGGAATAAAAAATTCACAGTGGATTAGAAATGACTGATGTAGCTTATATTCTCTGAAGTGCCTGTTACAGGGTTCCTATTTCCTCACTTCCCTCAACTGAATTTCTTAAAACTTTTTTCAACTCTGCAAGTTTAGAAGAAAAACCTTGAAGGTATATACACCAGGATATGAAGGTACAAGGAGGATGGATAACTACACAAAAATTATTCAAATGAGGTTACAATAGCATTCTCCTACATAAAGTACTTAGGATACATAGGATGCATACAGCTGGCAGCATCTATGTGACAAATGCATCAAGTGTCTTGACACCTATACTGCTCTGCATTAACAAACGGATTACTGAGCAGTCATTTACAGACAAAATGCCCAAAACTTGCCCATGCAAACAGCAAGTAAAATGGTCCAAAGCCCTCTAGTCCAAAGTCATATTTGAAGTCAGATGGGCTGTTAATAAGCAAGAAAGAGGCATTCTGCTTTATCCCCAAGAACAAAGTTGTTGTTTTCCCACTTGTATTAGTCTAAATAATCTGACACTGCACTGGGAGTGAAAGAGCTGAAGTCACTTCACCCCAGGAATTCCCAAATGTGCTCTTTCTCTCCAACAGCCTCATTAGACTTCTGGCAGGAAGAAATTACACCTTTGAGAAGCACAAGTGCACAGGCCAATCCTGCTTCAAGCTCGGTCATTTACAAGACACTTTCATGGCACTCCATAAATGCAACTGGCTGTGGAGGAACTGTCAAGACAGCAGCTCCTTTCATCTCATGCCATTGGCCTAAGGAAATCTGCTGTGAAGACCTCCAAACAGCAAACTACGTAAGTGTACACATTTGGAGAGACCTCCCCTTACTGGAAATTTTCTGCAGTGTAGGAGAGCCATTTTTCTAACTTGCTTTTTATTGCAGAAATGAAACTTTTCCTCCACACAGATTACCAGCAAGAGTTTGACACGCACAGGAACCTTAACTTCTTTTGATTTATCACATCCGCTTCACCAACCACTGACACTTTGAATGCCACTGCAGTTCCAAGTCACAACCACACTCCCTTCCCACTAAAAACAGAAATAAGAGCTTATGTTTTGCTCTATCTGTACTTTTTTTTTGTGCAAGAGATGCCCATCTTTTCCCTCTCAATCCAAAAAGAAGGCTTCAACCTGGTTGAGGCTGCATGCACTGGAAAATGTTCATTTCCCACGGCTAACACTGACAGAGCCTCCTCCACCTGCACTTTCTCCAGCAGCACCTATTTCTTGGGTGCATGGAAGCCCAGTTCAAGCCATGGGAAACTGTAATTTCGATGCCTCATATTGGAGACCCCATCCACTACAAAGGCTGCCATCGCTGCTACTTCTTGAAGTCAGCTTCTCCTAGTCACATAGCCCTGTACCCGAAGCACACAGTGACAAGAAACCCCCCTTTGCCTACACCCTTATGTTCTCCCTTCTCTGGAGAGACACCAAGAGACAGAAAAAGACAGAAAACACAAGCTTTCAGCACAGTTTGAGATTGCACCACTTCCAAGAAGTCTGCTCTGGCTTTGATCTATTGATTTCAAGGCCCTTAATGTGGGAAGCTGAAATGCAAGTTTTCCTCACACAATTTTAAAATGAACAAGAAAACCCAGTATGGCACTGGAGAATTAAATGCTGCACTGAAGAAAACAACAAATATTGATGGGGACACAAAAGCCACAAATATCAGATCTGCCTATAACCAGAATACGCACTCAAGAACCTTGGTTGAAATCCAGAAATGAAAAGTAAAGAATTAAAGCTTTTATTCAGCAGTGCTACACGAGACATTCTCAAACTTCAGTGAATGGAAATTAATGGATAAAAATCCCACAAGCATTGGTAGACAAGTATTCTATTAAACCTCACTGGAATGTCACCTCAGAGCCACCCCTGCGAATTTTCATTAAGTTATCCCACAACTATCTACAACAGATTTACTTACTTTCTCCCCTGAAGCTACTAACAGGAAGCAATGAGAGAATGCAATGAAGTAGCAAAGCATTTATTACCAAGATGCACTTCAACGTGAATATACAGATCTTTTTGTTTAAGATACTCTAAGAAGGCTCGACCAGCAAATGCAGCGCATCCCTCATGGATGAGGCTAGAACAAATCAAGTTTGATGTTTGTCTTTGAACAGCACCCATACTAAATGAATGTCTGCAAACCTAAGTAAAGACTACTTCCCAGGAGAAAATAATCATCAAAAGATTAAGTGAGGAAGGTGAAATTACTTCACAGCTTCACCAGCTTTATTTTTAACACCCTACTCCCTTTATGCTCATCACCTCACAGGTGTGCTGTGCCAAACTAAGAAGCTCTGGATGCCAGGAACCATGATGCAACAGCCGCCTATGCTGGAACCACGTCACAACAGCCACTACCTTGTCTTTCAGACAAAGACACATGCTCAGGCCATCCTGAGAGAGCAGTCCAACGTTGTCTACAGCCCATACCTCCAGCAAGCAAAGAGTTTTGTACAGAGGTACTTTTCCTTGACAGAAAGCATCCACCGGCTCAGCACCCTTGGCAGAGGAGCAATACAGGCCAAGCAGCACTCATCTGCAGGAAAGAGGAAAATAAGGCCCCAGCAAGCCTGAAGATCTGCATGTTCATAATTAAAATATTTAGAGGGTACTTTTGCTTCTCTTCAAAAGAGGCAAGCTGTTTCTAATAAGCAATTGTTTGAGTTGCTTGAACTTTGTTGATTTATGATTTTTTTCCTTGTTATTACAAAACTGAAGGCCCCTTGTCGAAACAAAAATTGGTTTTGGGAGGAGCAGGATGTCAGGATGGGCTTTCATATAACTTCTTAAAATAAAGTCACCTTTATGACTCACTGATTCTGACACCTGCTTTTTCTTGCCAGTACAAGTTTATATGGGGAACAGTTTAATTTCTTGGCTATCTTTAATTGACCTAAACACTGGCAGAAGACAGACACCGCACATGCATGCTCCCAAATGAGGGCTTTGCTTTTTCAAAACCACAACTTCAAAAAACAACTCACCGAAATCAGGAAAATGATAAACAGGAAAAAAAAAAAAAAAAACAAACCAACCCTCACTTACTTAAGTTGCTGTGGTGTTGGGGTTTTTTTTCCACCTCCATTTAGCAGTTCTGCTTCTGGACTGAAAGAAAATTTCCAGAGCTGTTTTTGTTGCAACAATCTATGCAAGTTAGACCACTGAAATGAATCACAACAATTACACAGAAACAAAGCCAAGGGATGCAGTGCTGAATGCTCAGGCACTCTGGGCATCCCTGCCCACGCCAGTCTGACTGAGACAGACTGGCTGGTGGTTACTTCTGCTTCTCCTCATTCCTCCCTCCCTTTCCCCAAAGCCAGTCAGATAGTCCTAGCTGCCAAATAGCAGTCTTCAGCTAACACACCATGGTTCCTTTTTAAACTGGAAAAGGGAAAAGGAAAATACAAGAAAAATTGTTAAGACAAGCAGTTAATAATACTTCAAACAATGAATTACACAAAAAAAAAAATGGGAGGAAGACTTTGCTGCTTTTCCTCAAACTTTGAAGCTTCATTTCTCTGGCAGCAGACTGAAGAAAAATCTCTTATTTAAGAATTTTCTAAATTAGTAAAGTAGATACTTAGATGAAGGATTTTCAGGGTTCTTCTGGAGGGTGCTGGAAGCGAGTGTCCAATACCCCCATATCCGGTATAAAACATGCACTGCTGATACTCAAGAAATTAAATCATCGAGTTCGATAATTTCCTAGAATACTTGTAGGCAACTGAAGACAAAAGTAATAGGTTTGGATTTGGGAGTTCATTTGTTTTGAGACACATATCAAGACCTCTAAATTCCACCTGAGCCACATTCTTCTGCTGTGATGCAGCAGAAGATAATGTAACCCTGATGGCTTCATGGAAAACAGCACTTGCAAAGCACCGCAAAAAGATTTTTAACTCCAGCTCCCTGTATTCTGTAGCCACGCAACCACTCTGCTTCAACTTGAAACCAGCATTATTTATGGGCACCAGCCTCTGCTTACGCAAAAGCAAGACTCTGCTTCTCAAGTCAAAGCAAAGGTTACAACTCTGTGCCAGTCTGTGGCCTGCTCCTGAAGTACAAATTCATCTCATTTTCTTGGCCATCTGGTTTTAGTGGAAAAAAACATTTTGAGCTTTTTTTCCTGATACTCTGGAAATGGAAAGTTTCAATACTGGAAGATACACTTCCTCTTCAGCTCACAACTTCTCCGAGAGTCCCTTCCTGTGTAAGGGACTTCACATGATTCAGGGCTATAAGACATTACCAATACTGTGTGTTAAAGCCCGTGATCTGCACTTTCTCTGAATGTATCAGAGCTAAAACACATTTTGGAAACTTTTACGTATTAATCTTCTTGCAGATTTCAGATCCTCACTGCTGGTGAGAAAAACCTGAGTTACAGCAATGTATGATCTGAGGAACAAAAAGCTGGGACCAGCCTATTGTGTCTTTTAAATGATGCTGTAATCCAGCTAGAGATTTGACTGTTCATGATTGCAATACTGTACTGTAACAAACAATATTTACAGTCTCAGGATGAGGAATCCTGGGTTTTCACACTACATAGAGTATGTGCCACCACTACAGCTTGTAGATAACTGGCAAGCTGGGATTCTTCTGAAGCCCATGGAAAGGTCAGACAGAGGTAGGAATAGCACAGGGCAAAGACATCACAGAGATTTTTTCCCTTTCATGCTGTTCCTGAAGCTCACTGTGGGATCACAGAGCATGAAAATCCCCGTCTTATTTGCAGCATGAACCAGGATCATGGAGAAAACTTTGTGAAGGAGAGATTAACAAAGAGCATTTTCCTCAACTTACTCATTCAGCCGTACAAAGCAGAACTGAAGAACTGCTTCCCCTGCCTTCACCACACTGCTCCTTAGGCTGTGAAGTGCTCCGTGAATCACTGACAGCGGTGCCAGAGCCAACAAGCCACAGCAATATTATTTTTCAAAACCTTAGCTTGTCAAAGTTGATTTCAAAATCAAGCTGTCTTTGACACCAGACATGAGGCCTCAGAACACCGGAAACCAACAAAATAAGGTCTCTCTTCAAATGAAATGGATTTTCTCCTTTCTACAAAAACCAAGAAGTTGCTAGACTATATTAAGTCAACTTTAACATCAGATGCATATTGTATTATTAACTCTATTGTTAAACTAGCTAGTTTGCTAAGGGAAGGATAGCAATAATCATCAGATACACACACAAACACACACACACAAATACTACCCCAAAACAACAAATTAGTCAACAGTAGCAAGTTATACTAGATCTGAGCAGACTATCAAGGTAGAGGATTCTTATAATCAACTAATACCCCAAACAAAAAGCTTGTTAAGGTTTTAGTATCTAAATTCTCAAGAATTAAGCTTGCACGTCATCTTCCCAAAATCTGAAAAGCAAGACAAGAGAAATAATTCAAATTCCTTACTGGTCACTTACAGCAGTGCATAGTGAATTAAATAAAAGAATTCTCAACAAGCCAAGGAAATCAGTCTCATTTATGGTTTTCCAGAATCAAACAGGCTTATAAAAAATAGTTAGATTGTAAGGCAAACAGGTTTTACACTGCCTTGAGGAGTTTCTACAGAGGAAACTCAGTAGCATACTCTGAAAATGCCAGCAATAAGCAATAGGTGTTTTGCTTTTGTACAGAGAAGCATCTTAATGTAAACAGGATCTTTAGCACTACAACAATATATTTAACCAATAAAATAGCACTAAATCTAAAACTGAAAATAAAATTAAAGCAATGTTCACTCACTGTCAAGAAGTCATAGAATAACCAGGTTGGAAAGGACCTCAGAGGGCCTCTACTCCAAATTCCTGCTCCACACGACAGTAGCTGTCAGGTCTGATCAGGCTGTTTCCAACTTTCTCTAGTCAGGCACAAGACATTCCAGGGATGGTGATCTCCCTGCTTCTCTGCGCAACCTGCATCAAGTGGTCTCATGAAGAGACTTTCCTCTATGCCAAGTCATAACCTTCCCTATTCTAGTTTATGCCAAGTATCTCACTTTCCTGTCACGTGCCTCAGAAGCGCCTGGCTCAGTCTTCTCACAAACCTGCCCACATGTACTTGTGAGGCTGCTGCCATGTCCCCACAAAGCAACGTCTCCTGAAGAGGCCCAGCCTCATCACCCTCTCTCTCAGGCAAGTCCTCCAGCCCTAGACAGCCTGAGGGCTCTCTGCACAGCTCCCTCCAGCTTACTGATGCTCCTCTCACACTCCGGTCCTCAAAACTGGATGTAGTATATCAGGTGTGGCCTAGCAAGTGCCAAGCAGAAGTAATCAACCGCTTCCAACAGTCTACCAGCTCCAGAATAACCATGAAGGGCTGACCTCCTCCTGCTGAACCTGTTGTCCCAAAGGTTCCCTCAGGTCCTTTACAGCAGAGCTGTCACCCAGCAGTTGCTCCCACCCTGCCCCATGTACAGGGAGTTCATTTATCCTGTTTATAAGATAAAAAGCAGTAATAGGCAGTATTTTTCACCCATTTTAAGCTGGGGTGTGTTAGAGTTCTTCACATTCTTACAAGGCTGTCTCAAGGACACACACTGTTCTTTCACCTGAAACACCTATTAACGTAACGGTGAGAAGTTTCAGCTATCCATTTTGATGCTATGCTATTGGTGCCATAGTAGCTGTTGTAGTCATGACCTAAGGGACAGAGCAGGGCAAGGAAAGATAGTACTTTCTCCACTAAATGATATATTGGAAGGAGGAGGCGGGAAAGCTTAGATCTTCATGGTCAGCATACCAAAATGTTCATACCTTCAACCTATGCAGCTGCCCTTTGAAGTCAAAATTTTACCTCTATAAATCTTTTTCTGTAATGTTGTTCCAAAACTGCTCTTGTTGGGATGTTTGCAGAGAACAAATGCACAGAGGTATTCATCTGTGGACAAAAAGATTCTAGGCTGGTAGATTTTCCAAACAAAAGATAAAGCCATTTTCATAACCCATCATGAACAACATTTCCCAGAATCATTTTAAAGGGTGGAAAATGATTCTGATGCATTGACCTCCTATTTATCCTCCATACTTGGGAAAGATTCCGCTTTCCTTTTCAGAAAAAGTGCAATGAGGTTGCATAGCTGTGCTAACTGATCTTCAGCACCCATTGCATAATGGCATTCCAGACTCCTGTGTTAAGGGCAGATCTTTTACCCATTTTAAAATTTTAGTACTGAAAGGAGAAATTAATTCAGTTTTAAGACAATTAACAGCTCAGTCCTGCATTTTCTGACGTTATCCCTTTATCAATAGTATTGTTGTTCTGATTATTCTTACCTCTGTGCCAAGCGCTACTTGTAACATGGCTTAAACAGATCTCATGACAAGGGAACTGGGTCCATGTACACCAGACAGAAGGTCAGCTGCCGGGCAACTGGGAAAGGAAAAAATTTGCAGAAGGTAGCAGTCTGACAGGGCCAGAGAGTTTGGGCAGGTTCTTCCACCTCCTTTAAATCAATTCAGTTTTCATTCCACTGAATGACTAACTTAGCCAGAATGAAGAACATCCCAGCTGCCCTCTCTGCAGTCCCTAAGCATTACCCAGGAAGAGATGTAGAGATAGAAGCATAGAACTCTCCAAGTCCAGTCACCATAACCGCAGTAGTATTATTCCACACACATCCACCTAGGACCAGAAGCCAGCCACACACCTTTTGTCTTTTCATTGTTGCCTTACACTGTGGGAAGGATTTCTTTGGCCCAGTTTTAGCTCATCCACAAATCAGGCAACTTGTCTAATCCATTTGCATAGGTTTCTTCTAGCCTGCCCTTGCTTGCTTTAATAAATTAATTCCCAATACATTAAGTATATAGGTAAGACACACTTCCAGTAGAAGAAAAAGAGCAAAAAAGAAAGGCTAAACACTGAGAAATTTGAACTGTAGGCACTACTTAACAACTCATTCAACCACTTTCCTACAACATTTAATTAGTAAAACCATGCAGTCGTAAAGTCATCATTCTACACTTGCGTGGTTCCATTCAAATCATCTCCTAAGGCAGTCAGACTGACTTCTCTGGAACAGCTTGCTGGACAAAATGATTGCTGGATTTGATCCATTCCTGTCCAAACAATAGCAAGACTGCAGTGGCACCCAAGGTCCCAGTCTGGCTAGAGGCACCAGTGTTTTAGGAACTGTATCAGTGTTCAGAGTACTAGATCCCATTCAAGGATCTTAAATCCAGCTTCACAGCAAAGGAAGACTAGATGCCCAAACATATTTGGAAACATGAACTCTCCTGTGGGCCATGGATTACTCACATACTCAGTGAATCAGTGAGCTTACCCAATACTTTTCATCAAAAGAGCTTTATCTCTCATATTCCTTACACTACATTTTGAAGATCATATAAACAAACTTGTGTATTCCTCAAGTTTCAGGCCCCTACAGCAGATACTCCAAACAAGCCCCTCCACCAATCAGAAAAGGTTCTGTTGGCAAACTACCTTGGTCTCCTCTAAGTTATGTTTTTGCAGTGGGAGCCATAAGCCTTAGCTCTCTGGCACTGCATTGCCAGGAATGGGAGACATCTGAAAGAAACCTTGCTTCCAGACTCCTGCCACAAGACAGTCACATGAAGTTTATTTGCCTGAATCACTTCCCTGGTTTTATGGCTCTCTTTTCATACAGACATCGCTGCAGAAGCGTTCTGCTACGTGATATCACGTTCAGAAGCACTAAGGAATACACTTAGTCTCGCTGCTTCTCCGAGAAGCAGCACCAGTGCTTCCATCTTCGATTCGGAGGTAGTGTTTTGCTAGAAGGAAAAAATAAGGTAACCCACAAACACACAACAAACCCCTCTGGCTGTCAAACTTCTCCTTAACCAGAGGATCCTCAAAGGGAATATATACAACAGAAAAGTAGCAGACCTACTAGAACTTGACAGGTTTTAGCCTACACACATCTAAGGCAAAGGCAAAGTCAGGCACTCACCACAGAGGACAGAAAAACTTGATTTGTTTATTATTACCGCACAACTATAAAGGAAGCACTCTTATCAGCTGGCAAAGTTTATAAGGAATGTAAGTCTATGGAAAAGCCATCCCTAATTGAACCAAGTCTTAACAATGAGGAGAGAGCATATTAATGAGGCAAGGCTAGGAGATGTGATGAGGAGATAACAATACCCTTAGGAGTTACACTAGTACTAAATGTAACTTTATTACTGTAGTACCCTCTTATGAATCTTTACAGCAAGAATAAATGTTTATACAGATGTTCTTTCAGCCATCAGTTACTCCAACTTAAACACATATACAGGGAACCTTGACATTTTAAGATTACAGGCCATAAGTTTAAATTAGATTTGTTATTTTGCTGTTGTAACCCACTACGCTTTACAGGGCTGATATATTCTTTCAGTGAAACTGAGATGCCTTAACTGAAATGAGATACCACACCTTTAATAATGCAGACTGATGTAGCTCTCTCATAGGGTTGGTTGTTTTTTTTTTCAGTGCCTTTATTTTAATTCCTCCGAGTGCAACTCATATGGTTCACTTTATCATTAAGGGGACATTCTTCACTTAAGTAGGACATGCCAGCTAAACTAAAGCACCACCACTGGTTTACTGTTACGCGCAGGGATGTAGAGTTGATATTTATGCAAAATTAAGCAAGGCTGGCCTCTGTTTTTCTACCCAAAATGACTGCTAAAGCGGAAAGTCCACAGGATTCCAAAACTTCACCTTCTGCAACACAAGGATAACTCCAAATCTGTCACTGCTTGAAATACTTTCTTACAAAATACGAAATGGTAAATGTATAAGCCACCTTGGCAGCGAGAGCTCTGAACAGCCCTTTTCCCTGATCAGGTGAACACTGTAGTGCTGCTGGTTCAGAGCTTCAGGGACAGACAAGAGGATTATTATAGGGTTCCACCCAAACTTCAGTACAATTTAGGACTCTCCTATCCTGCAGCATCTAGATGAAACCAATGCTGGCAGAGGAAAAAGAAGACTTCTGGCACCCAGAAGACCTGCTCTAGTGAAAGGTCACAGACCAAAGGAGTAAAGGCAAGATCTCTAAGACCTCTGGACAAGAAGGGAAGTACCTCCACCTTTGCAGATTTATAGGCACAATCACTTCATGTTTTGGCTCCCCATACATAAAAAGAGGACAGCCTCCCTTTCCAGCCCCACTAGAGGGGAAATGCACTGCAGACCACATGGTGGATTCCTGTCAGCGCTACACGATGGTGACAGTGCTCATATGAGGATTCAAATCAGATGACAATCCAACTAGCAAGTCACACAACTTAAAATCATCAGCAACAAAATGCACAGCAAGCTTAGAGTCTTCAATCTGTCCATTCCTACGTCAGTTTCCTTGAGTGGCAATATTTTACAGCCCAAGACAGGTTTGAATCTGTCTCACACTAGCCTGTCCTCTCCATCCTAGGGAGGTACACCAATCCCGGTTTCTTTTATTTTCTCTTGAGATGTCATTTTAAATGGTCAGAAGTGAGACGGAAGACACAATACACTGCACATTTGCTGTCTCTAGACCAAAGAATAAACTGCTGAGACACAATGACAGAGCCAGCTAAAGCAGATGGGTCTAGTAGCCAGACACAGCATGACCCCAATTTCTGTTTTTCACCCAAATCAGTAGAGCTTGGCACACTGAAGTTGATACCTATCACATTTCTTGATTTTTATATTTTATTTCTTTTTTAAGATTGACACTGCTTTTCAATAACTTTGGACTAACGTCAAGCTTGGTATAATTCAGTCCAAATCATCCAGATTTAGAACAGTGAATGGTGACCTGATTTTTGGAAGAGATAATAACCCTTGCGCTCCAGAGCTTAAGCCAAACTGGGATTAAAAGGAAATACAATGTGTTAGGCAAATTAAGTCACATTTGCTTCACTGGCAGCTTCTTCCTCCTTTCTCTTAGCAGAAAGGAATCAGCTCTGGGCACTGCTGGAAAGGCACACGCTTCCCTCTCACACCACAGCCATGGCAGTATCCAGGCTCCTGACACACACACTCAGGCAAGAGGACAGTGGCAAGTTACAGCTTTGTCATTCACGCATCAAGCAGATTAAAAAAGAGTGGAAGGAGCACAAGAAGATACAGACAGTTCCCTTTGTACACATGGGCCCCTCAGGCCTGCATGGAGGACACAAGGGGTCGAGAGCCCTTCTGCTCTGCTCACCAGGCCCTGGGTCTCACAGGAACTGGCATAAGACCTCCAGTCATGGCAAACTGCAGAATACACTGCCCAAGAGGGAAAACTCCGACTGACCCAAAAGCTTCTGGTCTTACACCAGAAGACTTACAGCCCGTTAACTGTTGTCAAGCCTGGAGTGGCTGCTGGCAGCTTCATTACCTAGAGAACTACTTCACCACTGAGTTCTTGGTTTCATTAGCAGTCAGCAGAACTCACGGTCCCAAGGTGTTTCATGTACCATATGTACAATGGAGGCACGTGCCTCTCTCTTGGACCTCTATTGCAAATAAAGAGATATAGGAAGCACCGTATTCATCTTCACAAGACAACTGGAGTTTATATGCACTTTCCTTTTCCTCTTCCAGACTGCATACTCACCTTTCCTTGGCACAAAAGCCCTTCTTTTCACATTTCATGCTGCTCGTATGTCCCTCATCCCATACCAGCAAGTTCACTGTGTCAGCGCCAATTCCCTGAAGCATTACACAGCATTACCTTTCCAGCTGATACTGGAGTGAACTATTACAGTTCTGAAATCCCAGGGCTTCAGGGAATCTTGAAGTCACAGCAATTTCAGCAATAATTTGCATAACCGCTGTCAGAAAACAGAATCCACCGAGTTTTACTGAAAGCTGCAGATTAAATTCAAAGCCTGCAGCTAACAGGGAGCTGTTACCCTGGTATCCGGGTCTATACCACCTTCACGCGTGTTCTGAACCGGCAATCAGATGCAGAGGTATTTGAAGTGTGTCTGTTGTTACATGACAAAATATTTCACTATTACATGTCACCCACCACCTGCCTCCCTTTGCATTTCGCCGCAAGAGCAAACAGCAAAGCAGGTCTGGGGATTTGCCCTGCCTGCAGAGCGAGACCGGGTATCGATCCTTAGCTCGGCCGAGCGACGGGAGAAGCGGCTGCAGGGGGTGTTCTCCGCGGGATGTGCTTCCTCCCTCCCCGACCGCCTCTCCGCGCACTGCGGAGCGGTAGCTGCGCGGTCGCGGACATCCCCCGGGGGTCACGGAAGCTGGAAGTGCGCGGGGCAGAGGGATCCCCAGCAAGGAGGAGGGCTCTCGCCGACCCCAGCTGGGAAGCGCTATGGGACTAGTGCCCTACCGCTCCGCGCACCTGCGCGGCTCCTGTTTACAGCCTCACTGCTCATCCATCCCAGCCCAGGGAGCGCAAAGGAGAAATGCGATTAGGAGATTAAGTTTGGAAAAGATACGATGGGGAAGGTGGTAAGGGCTCACCCAAAGGGCGCTGAACCGCGTCTCGAGCGGCCCCGGCCTCTTTCCCCGCAGCGAGCAAAGAGGGAGGGAGGCCGGGGGGGACGACGATGGTGTTCGGTATGGAATAAACCGCCCACAGTCTCCGCGATAAGGCGAGCAGGGAAGGGCACCGAGCGGTCCCGCCGGGTATCCCTGTCGCCGGCCATCCCGCTGTCTTACCTCGATCCACTTCTGAGCCTCGGTGAAGGCCAGCTCTGGCTGGGGGGGCTCAGGCGGAGGCTGAACCTCTCCCAGCTCCAGCTCGGGACTGGCCATCTGCAGGGCCCCTGCGCGCCGCGGCTGCGGCAGGGAAGCAGAGAGCCCGAGGTGAGCCGGTGCCGCGGCCGCAGAGAAGACGCCGGAGGCCGCTGCCTGCCTTTCCCTGCCTCACAGCCAACGGGGCGGGGGCCGGCGGCGCTCTGCAGCCCGGCTGCCTGCGGC
>JASSUY010038296.1:0-11745 GCA_032466535.1 Forpus xanthops | reverse complement strand
ACAGGGCTGTTCACTCTGGTCACTACTAATGGTGAGCACAAGGCTGTTCACTCTGGTCACTACTGATGGTGAGGACAAGGCTGTTCACTCTGGTCACTACTGATGGTGAGGACAGGACTGTTCACTCTGGTCACTACTGATGGTGAGGACAGGACTGTTCATTCTGGTCAGTACTGATGGTGAGGACAGGACTGTTCATTCTGGTCAGTACTGATGGTGAGGACAGGACTGTTCACCCTGGTCACTACTGATGGTGAGGACAGGACTGTTCACTCTGGTCAGTACTGATGGTGAGGACAGGACTGTTCACCCTGGTCACTACTGATGGTGAGGACAAGGCTGTTCACCCTGGTCACTACTGATGGTGAGGACAAGGCTGTTCACTCTGGTCACTACTAATGGTGAGGACAAGGTTGTTCACCGTGGTCACTACTGGTGACTTGAGTGTTTTCTTTGCTTTGAGGGTCATTCTATGTGGGCATGGGGGATAAAACAGGATGTCCCAGTGCTGGGACACACTGGGGACCATTGGGGTGACTACTCACATAGTTGACAACCTTGAGCTGGAGCGAGGCAGCATCCAGGTCATAGAGCTCACCTGCAGGAGGGGTGAGAGGGGCTCAGGACCCACCATCACCCTGCCCAGCACCCTGCCCCTGCTCCCCCCCACCCCTCACCACAGAGCTGCAGGATCTTGCAGTCCAGGGCGCTGTAGTTGCTGTTGGGCACCTTCTCAGCCTTGGCCAAGGAGGTCTGGGAGGAGCTGGTGGAGAGGCTGACCTGGGGCCAGGGCTGCAGCTTCTGCAGGGCCTGCAGGCGCCGGAAAGCCACCAGGGTCTGCGGAGGGACAGGGACAGTGGGGCTGGGTGCAGGGTCCCAAGGAGGGTGGGAGGGATCCGGGTGATGGGACCCATAACCAAGCTGGGGCACTCACGTGTCTCTCCAGCGCCCGCAGGTTCTGCTCATCCAGGTCGCTCAGTTGGCCACAGTGCACCTGAGGAGGGGTTGTGGGGTGAGGAGCCCGGGGGGTACCCAAAGGTTTTGCTCCCACCCCAGAGCCCTGCCTGTGTGCCCGTGCTCACCAGGATGACGCACACCACGGCCCCGCTGTCCTTGTCCACCAGCGGGAGGATGAGCACTGGAAGACAAGAGGGTTAGGACTGGGGGAACCGGGGCTGTGGCACTGAGCCCGCAGGTTTATGTTCTCTCCATGGTCCCAATGGGTCATCCATGCACCCATCCATCCCGTACCCATCAATCCTCCATCCATCCATCATCCATCCATCCTCCATCCATCCATCCACCCATCCATCATTGCAGCCATCCATCCATCCCTCCATCCATCAATCCCTGCACCCATCCATCCATCCTCCATCCATCCATCCACCCATCCGTCATTGCAGCCATCCATCCATCCATCCCTGCATCCATCCATCCATCATCCATCTGTCCATCCATGAACCCATCCATCCATCCATCCATCCATCCATCATCCATCCATCCTCCATCCATCCGTTCACCCATCCATCATTGCAGCCATCCATCCATCCATCCATCCCTGCACCCATCCATCCATCCTTGAACCCATCCATCCATCCATCCTTCCACCCATGCATCCACCCATCCATCCACACATCCATCCATCCACCAACCCATACCTCCCCTCTCCCCACACCTCAGCACCCACCTTGTGTGCCAGGGGACAGGGGTGCTGCCAGGGGTCCCATCTTCTGGCTGGGGAGCTCGGTGGGGGGCAGCCCCCCACATTCCAGCCGCTTCTGCTTCCGCACCACATCCCTGCAGGGACACAGACACCCTGAGGCACCCAGGCACACATATGCCCTTGTACGCACACAGTGCCCTGCACATATGTGTTTCTGCATGCACCCAGTACCTTGCATGTGCTCTTTCAAGCCAGTGCACAGCTCCCAGGGAATTCCCTGTAGGTTGAACCTTATCCAATGGGTGGATATAGGGATGGGAACAGCATGGGGACAGTGATGGGATGAAGATGAGGATGAGGATGTGAAAAGGGATAAGGATGGGGACAAGGACGAGAATGGGAATGGAAAGAGGATGTCAGTGGGGATGAGAATGGGGATGAAGATGGAGAAGGAGAAAAGGGATAAGGATAGGACAAAGATGGGTAGAAGCACAGAATGAGGATGGGGGCCAGGGTGAGATGAGGATGAGATGAGGAGCAGGAAGTGGATGAAGATGAGCATGAGTATGAGGATGGAAATGAGGAAGGGGAAGGGCATGAGGACGGGGATAGAGACAGGGATAGAGGCAGGGGTGGAATGAGCATGGGGTCAAGGACAAGGATGGAGATGGGGAAGGGAAACGGGACAGGAATGAGGATGTGGATGGGATGAGGATGGGGTCAGGCCCCTGACCTCCTGCACCTAGACCCAGGTCCATAGCAAGGACAGGACACGGCACAGTGCTGGGGGACAAGGGTCTGCCCAGCCCCAGAGCCTGCTGGTCCCCATGAAACCTCACACTTTCCACATGTGTACATCCCCTCCATGCACACGCATGAGCTTCACCTGAGCTTCCCCTCGGCTGGCAGCTCATGGTGGGGGTCATCGCAGATCAGTCGGGTTTCACCCTCCAGCAGATAGATGTAGACGTGCTCCTGGGGGGGAGAGGGCCTCTGAGGGACAGGGACCCCCGAAGGGACCCCCCCAACCCATCCCACCATGGCTCAACCTGCCCCTGAGCCCACACACGCACATGCACCTATGTGTACACACATGCATATATGCGCCTGCACATACATGTGTGCAGACCTGCACGCGTGCTAGCATAGACATGTACATGCACCTCTGTGTGTGCTCACATGTGGATGTGCACACTCGCATGGGCCAGCACTATGGGGTCACCACCAGCACTGAGCATCGGGGCCACCATCCACAGGGCCACCACTAGTACCAAGGTCACCATGAACACAAGGGCCACCAGTACCTCTGGGCTATCAGCAGCACCAGGGCCAGCACCGGGGCCACCATGAGCACCGAGGCCACCAGCACTGCAGGGCCACCAGGAGCACCCCAAGGCCATCACCAGTGCTGGGGTCACCAATAGCACCAGGGCCCCCAGCAGCACCCCAGGGCCATCACCAGTGCTGGGGTCACCAATAGCACCAGGTCCTCCAGGAGCATCTCAAGGCCATCACCAGTGCTGGGGTCACCAAGAGCATCAGGGCCACCAGCAGCACCCCAAGGCCATCACCAGTGCTGGGGTCACCAATAGCACCAGGTCCTCCAGGAGCATCCCAAGGCCACCACCAGCACCAGGATCACCATGAGTCCAAGGGCCACCAGCACCAGGGTCAACAGCACCGGTGCCACAAGGTCGGTAGGGACCCTGCATCTCCTGAGGGACTCGGAGCTGCTCCCTCCCCTCTATGGAGAGGTGGTCAGTGAGGACCAGGTTCTGGCACTCAGGAAGGTGACCCCAAGAGCCATCTTACACCTAACACAGCCACCAGGGCTCTGTGGGGAGGCCACTGAGATGGGCTGGGGAGGACTCCTCATATAGAGCTCAACCTCAGTACGAGCCAGCGGAGAATCCCCCACCTACCACTGCAGGCAGCAGTGAGACCAGAGCATGGCGGAGGGAGTCCCTGAGGCCTGAAGCATCGATCACAGCCCCCAGGCTCAGCAGCACGTCCTGGGGAGAGAGCAGAGCACAGAGACAGGGGGTTAATGGGGCCTGAAGCCACGGGGATGGGCACCAGGAGCTGGCTCCTCCCCATCAATCCCCCATGGCACAGGACCACCTTCACCCAGAGGGTGTCCAGCTCAACCAGCTCCATTCTGAGGTGAAAAGGTCTGGTTTTGGGCAATGTCCAAGGGAAGGAGATTTGGGGTTCTCAAAAGTGGAGGAGGACACGGATGGGGCATGAGGATGGAGACAGGGGGTGGCAGGAGGCGAGCCCAGGAGCTGACTCTGTGGGATGGTGGCCCTAAAGCCACACTGATGGACACAGGAGGTTTGTCAATGGCCATGTCACTGTTGGCTCTATTCCTGCCTCCATCATTTGTCTGGAACACCAGGATAAGGACAACGTTGCTACAGGAATAGGCGGAAGCTCCAAGTACTGGTCCATAGGATTTGCTTTTCCTTCAATCCCTGTTATCAGGCAGCTCCAGGCTCCATCTGAGCCTCAGTGCCACCATCCAGACACTGTCCCCATCCCTGCACCCCAGGGACCCTGACTGGGACCATCCCAGATGCATCCTTGGATGTGGGACTGGATCCAGGCAGGATCTTCCATCTGAAGCCATGGACTCTGGATGTTATTCCAACAGGGCCGCATCTCCAGTCACCTACTCACACTGGAGACACATGCACTGTAGAATACAGCCAGGCCTTGGTGTGCATCCATCCCGATGTCCTCAGTCCCTCCGTGGTGCCTCATCATCCCTGCTGTCAGCGGCGGGAATACGGAGCAGATCCCAAGTGGGCCCCCAGGATGTCCGGGAGCATCAAATGCCGGTGGCATCCTCGGCATGGGGATGGACAGATGCAGCTGGATGAGGGCGATGCTTTAATAGGGCCGGGAATCCGGATCCCACCCCGGAGAGGGGGGGAAAGCTGTGGGAGCTAAAAAAAGCCATTCCCAAGATAAGGAGAGAGCAGCGGGAGCAGGTGGGAGGGTTTGGTACATGAGTAGGGGCGGCTCAGGAAGGGCATCCCATGCATCCCGCTCATCCCACTCCTCTTACTCATCCTACTCAATTGCTTATCCCACTCATCCCGCTAGTCCGGCTCATCCTATTTGTCCCACTTGTCTCATTCTTCCCACTTACCCCACTCATCCTGCTTGTCTCACTGGTCCCACTCATCCCACAAGTCCTGCTCATCCCACTTCTGCTCATCCCATTCATCCACCTCACTTGTCCCACTCATCCCATCCATCCCTCTCCTCCTGCTCCCATCCCAGCTCCTCCATTCTGCAGCTATCCCATGCTGCCCATCACAGTGGATGCTGTGGACCCATCTCTGCAGCTCTGCACCCCTTTGCTACCCAGAGGTCCCCTGTTTATCACTGAGCATGGATTCAGCACGTAGCCAGAGCCTCCACCAGGACATATCCCATATATCGCCATAAATTATGATTCCCAACAGTCTCAAACCGCTTTGATCCCTGTATCCCTATGCCAAGAACAAGAACAAGGTTGAGGTAATCCCAGCACAAACACAGGCTTGGGGCAACAGGATGTGGGAACAAGATCCATCCCCCTGCACCCCCAAACCGGGCAGGCTGTATCCCCAAGGGCCAGAGGCACTGAAATTCCATCTGCATCCCTGCAAGGAGCTAATTAAGGATGTCATCAGCGTCCCAAATCCAGGCACTTCCATGGGCTGAGCTTCTTCCCCATCCTTTTGGGGATCACACTTGAGGTCCCCCATGTTCTGCTCCACACCATGACCCCCATTCAGGCACCATCCCAGTTTGGGGGCTCAACTTGGAGATGTGGGATTGAGGGAGGGTTCTCCAGATCCATCTATAGCTCCATGGACACTTGGCTGGGATCAGTGATGCACACACGTCCCTGGTACAGTGGGATGCCCCAGTGCCTGGTGGGGAGATGTCACCCCATCCTGTCACTGGGATGTCACTGGGACTCACTGTGCTCATCACAGCCATTGACCTATCCCATGGGATCAAACCTCTCCGTATCTGCTGCTGCCTATTCCTGCTCCGCATCCCACTTCCCCAGAGGCAACGTAATCACGGAGCTTCCCAGGAGGGCAGGGAGTGATAACAACTTCCCTGGTGCGGGGGAAGCATCTTCCCACTGTCAGAGCAGAGCACAACACCCTCATCCCGGATCTGCTCCGTAGGATGCCAGGAGATGGGGGCTCAGAGAGATTTGGGGTGAGATCCAAGGCTGGGTGCAAGCAGGAGCTCCTGGACCCATCCAGAACCGGGGGGCAGGGGATGTGGAATAGGGCTGGGAATCACTGACAGCTCCAGGAGCTGGGATGCTGCACCCCATCCCAGTCACTCTCCCTGTCCCAGTCTCCATCCCTGTCATTGTCCACATCCCTGTCCCTGGCTCCACCACTGTCATTGTCCACATCCCTGTCCCTGTCTCCATCACTGTCCCAGTCTCCATCTCTTTCATTGTCCACATCTCTGTCCCTGTCTCCATCACTGTTCCAGTCTCCATCCCTGTTCCTGTCCATGTCCCTGTCCCAGCCTCCATCCCTGTCCCTGGCATCCAAAGGACCACCCTGGCACTGTTGTCACCTCTGCTCTCACTGTGCCTTGCCCCCAAGTGATGGCCCCACACATGCCCCACCGACCCCCTGGTGTCCCATAGGAGCACCATGGCACGGCACAGCCCCACATGGCACAGACCCCTAGGCAAAGCCAAACCTCTGGAGTTTTTCCCATGGAAAATAACACCTATTAATTTCCCACCTATTTGTCCCTCTCTTTTCCCTCAGGAGAGCAGTGGTGGCATCCCATACCTAGCCAGGGAATAGTGGGGACCCCCACACACCTTATCCCAACTTCCTCAGGCTCCAAGAGGTGCCACTGGGATGGAAAAGCATCTTTCCCAGCAGAGGGAATACACCCATAGCAAAATCATAGCTTCTTCATGGAAGGATCCATTCTGGATGGGGCATTTTGGGATAATTCCATCCCCCTCCTCACCATCACCACCCTCACTCTCCCCCCTGGGTATTTATGGAATAGAGGAATCCCATCCTGGCTTCCTCTCCAGAAAGGCTCCTCTCACACCTGCCATGGGGAGTGTGGGGACCCCACATTCATCTCCCTGGGTACCAGGTCTTGGGATTCATGCTCCAAGGTGATGGATGGGGATGGTTTTACTCCCATGGGATGATGCTTCCACTGGCCAGAGCCCCCTGGAGTGGGCAGAAGATGGGTGCAATCCATTGTGGTACCCACTGGGATGCTCATCCCGCTTGGAAAACGGGGTCTTCTGGGGACCTGGGCACCAGGCAATGAAATTAACCCCATCATTAGCACAAACCCAGGATCTGCTACACACTGGGATCCTCTTTATCCAAGGGGAAACTGAGGCATGGAACAGCCGGTGCCTGCGAGCATCCTGCAGGGATACAGGGCCCCATCCTGCCTTGCAATGGGGACCAGGGCTGGGTATCTCTGAGGACAGAGATGCTGGGCTGATGGAAGCAGATCTGCATCCCAGATGGATTGCACCACGGGTGCTGGCTCCAAGAGTGGGGAGGGTGCTGGCAGCAGCAGGCTCCTGCTGCATCCTTCCCGGTGCCATCCCTATTGGATCAGCAGCCCCTGATCCTGGAGGAGATGAATCATCTCCCAGCTGAGCTTCCAGCCCAGCTTTGCCATAGGAGCTGCCAGTGAATTACTGAATGGAGCTCAAGGGCATCTGTCTCCCCATGAACCATCATTGCTCAGCTCCTGCTTTTCCCAATGGGTTTTTATCCACCTGGGAAAGCGAGGCAAATGATCCCAATTCATTCCCTAAGTGGATTAGTGTGTTATCCCCCGGCGTGAGCGATGGCCTGCAGGATGGGGATGGACATTGCTCTGTCTGGACCATTTCACTCCTGAGCTGAGAAAACCCCAAATCAGATTAAGAGCATCCGAGATGCTGAGTGTGCATATCGCTGTGTGCACGGCATCACATCCCTTCCTGGTACCCACATCCCCCAGGAACCATCCCTACCCATGGGCACACACTGCACCCCGACAAACGGATAGGGATGCTCAAGAGCACGGGATGCAGCAAGTTGGGGTCCATTAACCCAGTTATTGTCTTGCCCTAAGCCCGTCTGGGGTGAGATCATGGCCCTGCAGGGACTCACATCCCTCCCTCCCTGGGTTCTTCCCATGGGATGCAGCCACAGCCTTTGGATCATCATATATGTGACAGCAAAGAGCAAACCACATCTGTGTCCCTGTTCTCACCTATTCCTGTGTCCCCAGCCTAATCCTTGTGTCCTCAAGGTTATCCCCAAACCTGGTTTGGGGCCGTAGGGACAGGAAGGGATGCCAGGTCCTTTCCTCATCCCTTTCTCCCATCCCATGACCTCTTTGCAGAGGAAGATGCTGGTCCAGGACCTCCTTCACCCCCCATCCACGCACCCACCATTGTCTCCCCACATCCATCCCTGCCTTTGCCACCTCTCCAGCACCACGATGACACCGCATCCATCCCCACCCCTCAGAATCCATAGGGAAGAGCCGAGGCTCCCTCGGGCCCCCCAAGCTGAGCCCCATCAGCCGCTGCCTGCCGAGCCCCCCCCCCCAGGCATCACCCTGGCCAAGCACTCACTGAGCAATCTGGTGCTGTTATAAATAGCCCCGAGCTGTGATTCATCCCCTCTCCCGCCTCCCCCCGAGCCCCCCAGGCCCTGCTCCCATTCCCAAGGGATGATCCCCCCCTCCCTGCTCCGGTTGCATGGTCCATGGCTGCAGAGGTTAAATATAACCCAGCCCTGGCTCTGTGTTAGCAACAGGGAGGAGGCAGAGAGGGGAAACTGAGGCACGGGGCAGGGAGAGGCTCCTGAAGGCAGCAGATCCCACTCTGCTCTGCCATGGATGGGTGATGCTGATGATGTCCCTGTCACCCCGCACTGATCTGGGGTCTTTCCCCAGCCCCACAGGCGTAATTCCTCTGGGAATCTTTTCCATAGTGGTGGGGATATGTAGGGGGGTTCCCGGGTGCTGTCCCAGCTGCATCCCTGTGACACAGTGCAGTGTAGCAGAGGATAGAGAGATGGGGGGATAGAGGGATGGAGGGGTGGATGGACAGAGGGAAGGATGGAGGGATGGATGGATGGATGGGGAATTAATGGAGGGAGGGAGGGATGGATGGATGGATGGATGGATGGATGGATGGATGGATGGATGGACGAACAGAGGGATGGGGGATGGAGGGATGGATGGATGGAGGATGGATGGATGGATGGATGGATGGATGGATGGATGGATGGATGGACAAACAGAGGGATGGGGGATGGAGGGATGGATGGATGGAGGATGGATAGATGGATAGATGGACAGAGGGATGGGGGATGGATGGATGGATGGAGGGACGGATGAGTGGTTGGATGGATGGGGGGTGGATGGATAAGGAATGGATGGATGGATGGATGGATGGATGGATGGATGGACAGAGGGATGGATGAGTGGTTGGATGGATGGAGGGTGGATGGATAAGGAATGGATGGATGGATGGATGGATGGATGGATGGATGGATGGACAAACAGAGGGATGGGGGATGGAGGGATGGAGGCACAGAGGGATGGGTGGGATGGAGGGTTGGATGGACAAAGCAACATCGGCCTGGACGGACAGAGGGAGCAGCAGCTCTGCTGGGAAGCCACCCCCACCTCCCGCCTGCCCATCCCTGTTCAGGGCTCTGCTTTTCATCCCAAATGCCATCGCTTTAATCTAACCCGGCAGCAGCAACAACCGATAACCTCCCGATTGCCTCATCCTCCCCAGGAGGAACCCTCCTGAGACCCCGTGGCAGGGGATGGATGCGGCAGCAGCCGGGCACAGAGCCACCCTCATCCCATAGCCCCATTGCCCAGCACAGGGCTGGATGCGGGTGGGATGGGATGAGGCGAGCCCGGCTTCAGCCCGGACCTTGAGCATCCTCAGAGCTCCACATTGACTTCACAGCATCCGAGCGGCACCGATGGCTGAGCAGCCACACGGGCTGCCCAAGGCACCCGGCACAGGACCGTTTGCATAGGGAGGGCAGCACAGGGTTCTTGCACGGCTCTGTTTGCAAAGGTGTGTTTGCACGAGCCCATTTGCACAAGGCACCTTGCACTGATGGCTTGCACAGGGTGTTGGCGCAAGGCACCTACGTGGGTCACTTACAGAGGCTCTTTGCAGAGGAGTGGGGTGATCTCCATGGGGCATCTGCACAAAGCCCTTTGCGCGGGCGTTTGGATGGGGCAGATGACACAAAGCAGTGCAAAGCATTTACACCGCCCCTCTGCGCAAGGCACGTGCGCTGCCTGTGCAAACCACGTGCAATGGGGCACTTTGCGCTGGGTGTGCGTTTGCACAGGCTGCTTGCACATTTACACACTGCATTTACACACTGTGTTTGCACGGGGCCATTTACACACTGCATTTACACACTGCGTTTACACACTGTGTTTGCACAAGGCATCTACACACTGCATTAACACACTGTGTTTGCACAAGGCATTTACACACTGCATTTACATAAGGCACCTGTACACTGCATTTACACACTGTGTTTGCACAAGGCATTTACACACTGTGCACAAGGCATCTACACACTGCATTTACACACTGCGTTTGCACAAGGCATTTACACACTGCATTTACACAAGGCACCTACACACTGCATTTACACACTGCGTTTGCACAAGGCATTTACACACTGCATTTACACAAGGCATCTACACACTGCATTTACACACTGCGTTTACACACTGTGTTTGCACAAGGCATTTACAAACTGCATTAACACACTGTGTTTGCACAAGGCATTTACACACTGCATTTACACAAGGCACCTACACACTGCATTTACACAAGGCATCTACACACTGCATTTACACACTGCGTTTGCACAAGGCATTTACACACTGCATTTGCACAAGGCATTTACAAACTGCATTTTCCACTGCATTTACACACTGCATTTGCCACTGCATTTACACACTGCATTTGCACACTGCATTTACATGCTGCATTTGCACAAGGCATTTACAAACTGCATTTTCCACTGCATTTACACACTGCATTTGCACACTGCATTTACATGCTGCATTTGCACAAGGTATTTACACACTGCATTTACACTGCATTTGCCACTGCATTTGCACAAGGCATTTACACAGGCCGTTCGCATGGGGCCACTTGCAGAGAGCACTTGGTATGGATTATCTGCACAAGCAGCTTGCACACACCCCTTACACGGGGCTGTATGCACTGGTTATTTACACAGGGTACTTTGCACAAGGAGCTTGCACAGACCCCTTTACAAGGGGCTGTTTGCACAGGGTACTTTGCACATGGTACTTGCGCAGGGTACTTGCACATGGTACTTACACATGGTACTTGCACAGAGTACTTGCACAAGCAGCTTACATAGACCCCTTTACACGGGGTACTTGCACAGGGTGCTTAAACATGGTACATGCACAGAGTACTTGCACAGGCAGCTTACATAGGCCCCTTACATGGTGCTGTTTGCACTGGGTACTTGCACAGGTTACTTACAAATGGTACTTGCACATGGCACTTGCACAGGCAGCTCACACAGACCCCTTACATGGCGCTATCTGCACATGGTACTTACACATGGTACTTGCACAGGGTATTTGCACATGGTACTTACACATGGTACTTGCACAGGGTATTTGCACATGGTACTTACACATGGTACTTACACAGGGTATTTGCACATGGTACTTACACAGGGTATTTGCACATGGTACTTACATATGGTACTTACACATGGTACTTACACATGGTACTTACGCATGGTACTTACATATGGTACTTACATATGGTACTTACACAGGGTACTTACACATGGTACTTACACATGGTACTTACATATGGTACTTACACATGGTACTTACACAAGGTACTTACACATGGTACTTACACAAGGTACTTACATATGGTACTTACACATGGTACTTACACATGGTACTTACATATGGTACTTACACATGGTACTTACACATGGTACTTACACATGGTACTTACA
>JASSUY010038294.1:0-28253 GCA_032466535.1 Forpus xanthops | reverse complement strand
CCCTGTTTAAATTTGAACCCATTACCCCTTGTCCTCTCACTACAGTCCCTCATGAAGAGTCCCTCCCCAGCATCCCTGTAAGTCCCCCTTCAGATACTGGAAGGCTGCTATGAGGTCTCCATGCAGCCTTCTCTTCTCCAGACTGAACACCCACAACTCTCTCGTGCTGTCTTCATAGGGGAGGTGCTCCAGTCCCCTGATCATCCTCATGGCCTTCCTTTGGACTTGTTTCAACAGTTCCGTGTCCTTTTTATGTTGAGGACACCAGAACTGCACACAATACTCCAAAATCTCCACAGCTGGTAAAATATTGGTGCAGAGAAATCTAGAGGCAAGTTGTAGCTCATCCATATGATTACATCCACATTACTTTTCAAAACAGGCTAAAACTTCCACTAAGAAATTGCTGGAAATTTGTTTTCAAATTGATTTGGAAAGTTCAGTGGAAACAAAAAATGGAATAGCAAGCTTCTGTGCATTTATCCTCCCTGCATTTTCCTATCCTTTCAATTTTCAGACCAAATGAGCAAATTCTTAGTTATTACAGAATTTGATACTTCTAAAGAAAGAACACAGACAATTGAAATACAGCATCAGAACCAGGCAGCTACATAAACACTTATCAGAAATCCTTGTACTTAAACCACCTCACCCTGCATTTAGTGCACAAAAGATTCAAAAAGCTATTTTGTTTGTTTGCCATCTATTAGAGAATGAATACAGGCTTCTCATAATGTCGGTGATTTGCTGAATGTCCCTGTGAAGCACAAAAGCCTGCTGTCCAGTTTGCATGCCTGTGAGTGCTGCAACCCTGTGGAATAAGGCACAAGCTGCCATTTTGCAGCACCCTGGTACTGATTTAAAAGCCTTCTTGTATGAATTTCTTTTCTTTGTTATCTATATAACCTTTATTTGCTTTCTCTTTTTAGAGACTACCTAAAGATATTTCTTTTTGAGGCAGTTTGTGGGTCTTCGTTTCTCCACATGATAATACACCCACATATTTCCTACTCTGCTTATTTTGACTTAATGGTCAAGCAGCTTGCTGAACTCACACCTGTCAACTGGTTTTGATGTACAGTATTCATCCTCAAATGCTCATTTCTTTCATTTCTGTCCAAGTTTCTCTCTGATGTATTGTAAACAGTCTGGTTATTTTACAAGTTGGAACATAAACAGCACAGCCTTACTGACCTGTTCTCTCTCCTTCTCTCATTTTGTGTTTTAAGCCCACTGTTGAAGCACAGTCTGTATCACTACTGTAGTATGCTTGCCTTGCTTCTTTTGGATTGCTGTGCAGTAATACTTCACTGGTTGTTAAAACAGGTCGCGCTTCATAGCGTGGACTATGTCTCACCTACTTCCTGCAGTATCCTGTTTCTTGTTTTACTTGGTACAGCCATATATTTTCCTATTTCTACATTATTTTTCTTTTATTTTTTTTTTAAACATAAATGTCAGCAGTACTGGAAGAGTTGCACTGGCAGTTCAGAGAGAGCAAGAGCAATGACCAAATACCGTTTTGATTCTGGTGCTCCTAACAAAGCACACTCATGGCTGTCCTGAACGGCTGACCTGGGGGGCAGCTGAAGTGCTCATGGCTCCAGTTGCACTTCCCAGCTCTCTCAAGGACAAAGGACTTTAGGGGCCACTGTACTTCTCCTGCTGAGAAGGGCTCATCAGTGCTGGATTAAGACAAAAACTATTCTGGCTACAAACTGCCAAAGCATCTTAGTGTGACAGCAGCATTTAGTGCCAGTTTCCTAGGCCAGATAATTAAAAAACCTATGATGGGAGAGGCAAGAATCAGAGATCACACAATACATGTTCCCTCACTGCCTCCAAAACCTATATAGCCCTCTTTTCTTCTTACCCCTGTGCACAAGTAAAAATATCTTCCCTTGTAACACTAAAAAATTGTCTTCCCTGGGAACCAGCTTCAGCAAACTGGAGGGATTTGTACAGTGACAATAACCTTCCTAAATATCTCCCTCCAACCCAAGAGACATACATTTGGCCCCTGCTGGTCTCCTCCTAGGACACTAGAAGTTGCTGACTGGCACTTCTACATTGCAAGGTGCTGTGATTTGAAGCATTTTCTTTTAGCTTATCTTAATACCTTCACTGCCTTACTCCCACTCTTTGGAACACAGGAGAAGCCCTCAAAACCCCCCTTTCCCAGACAACAGTATTTTCTTTCACCCTTAGAAGCCAAATGTTATAGTGGATCTGTAGCAGGATCCCTGACGTTCACTGCAATGCCTCTTCCAACGGAGAGGGTTTCAGTTTACATCTAGCCGGCACTCCAGATTTAATCGGAGGTAGCTGATGGCATTTGAACTGCATCTCTGGAATCCTGCCCAACTTCGGTGGCAACCAGAGATGGGGCAAGGACACAGACGTGGGTCTGTCAATCAATGCTCATGCTGTGAGCAGCTACAAGGCAGGGAGTTTGGGGAGGCAGCAAGGGGAGAAGAACCACCTCATTCAAACAAAAGGTGCATGCTGACGTTAATCTCCACTAATGAAGCCTGCACTCTGAGTCACCCAGCTCCGCGGTGAGCACAGAGAAAACTCATGAATCAAACCACCCCGCCGTAATGAAAGGAAGCAGTGTGGACAGGGGGAGAGGAGAAGAGCAAGATAGGGCTTGCGTCAGACCTGCAGCCTCTGTGCTGCCCCTGCCGCCCCCCGGGCACACTCGCCAGGACCCAAAGCCCTGCCCGGAGGCCTCGTGGAAAAGAACACATCGGGGCAGCAGAGCAAGTGCTGGAGGACCTCAGTGACGGGCAGCCCTCCTGTCACCGCAGGACACACTGCACTTGAAGACCACACTCTTACACCAGGGTGGCTTGCAGCTGTGCGAGTGGGGAATGGAGAAGTCAAGTGCCTGGCAGCAGAAGGGGGCTCTGCTGATGGGTCAAGTCTCATTTAGGTGCACGTGTGTAAGATCGAGCAGAGCAGAGGCAGCTAGCTATGGAGAGTGGGCCCTAAACACTATTTCCGCAGCTTTACAAACCACCAAATGGCACGAAAACATACATCTTAACCAATCTAGCATGGCAACACTGCATGGGCACAGACTGCCAGTCAGCTCAAGACTGACACAGAGGGCAGCTGAGTTACTGCTTCAGTTATTTCTTCTAATCAAGCTTAACTCTAGATTTAGAAGCATGTCAGAGAAGAAAAGGCCACCACCCTCCTCCGTAACGTGTACACCAACCAGCAAGCCACATGCAACTGGCCTTAACCAAACAAGAGGGTTTTTCCCCACACTTACAGCTATGATCTGCTTTTCCATTGGCTTCTTCACTTATGTGATCCAGTGGCTGGGCAGTGAGGGGTGTGATGTGGCAATTCCAGTGTTGGAGCATTTATACACCTCCACACACACATAATCCTTGGTCAACTGCAGGGTAGGCCAAAAATGAAAGACAAGAGACTGCAACAAAGGCTGCAGGCTTTCCAGGCTGGCAGGAGCAAAGGTCTGCATCTCAGAGCCCAGATACTCAGATGCTCTTTGAGGGAGAAAACAGATTAAGCTGATGGGAGATGCATTCAAAGCCTACAAGCCCTGCAGAACTGGTGCGTAGTGCAGAGCAAACCAGTTCTCAATAAGTACTGCAGTCAGGTTTTTGTTTTGTGTTTTCTATTATTTCTTTTTTTGTGGGAGGTGAAAACAGGCCATCTTGCTGACTGGTACAGAGAGACTGGCCATGCAGAGTCCATAACAATGCACAGCATGGCCATCAAAACGGTGCACCTTGGGAGCAGGAGAAAGAAGCACCATAAACTCTGAGCTCCTGTTTCTAGTGAAGGACCTTGAAGTCCAATAAATGATACCATTTCTCAGGGGATTATCAGGAAGGAAGACTATCTCTCCTGTGTGAATGCAGTGCTTTGTCTAGCGCTTGTCTGGAAGATGAGTGGGTTTTGCACCAACAAGCAAGCATAAAACCTTGTCCTGGGGATGTTCACTTCATAGATACTAGTTTACTAGCACTTTCAGGAGAGACAAGCAAGAAAATAGGCGTGAAAAAAGCACTCTTCTCTGCAAGCACTTGCGAATTGTTAAGACAATGCCAGAAGACAACTGTGTGCGTTGGAGATCAAAGGGCTCTAGTGATTTTAAAAGGGTCTTTCTCAGGCAGGACAGAAGTTATAGTTGCTCAAGAAAAAAAAACCAAAATGACAGGGCATGTAAGCCTGCTTCAGCTATCTTCACAGCATGGCAGAGCGTTAGGAGGAGCTATCCACATATACTTTTTGTCTTAAAATGTCTGGTCTCAGTGCATCATTTCAAGTATTAAAATAAATTATACCATGCAGCCATCACTTAAAGTTAAATTTATTCTGCAGACAGACATTGCTTCACTCTGCCCAGGCCTGAGCTTACTAGAAGATGCTTGGCTCACTTACTCTAACATCAAGCAAAAAATCCATACACCCTTCCTCTCAGGCATCTCTATTAAGTGGGGCTCAGTGGCTCATTAACTACTACTATGCAACTTTCAAGCATAACAAGCTCATGTCTGCCCCAAAGATACTGCAGGACAGATGGGTCCTCTTCACTTCAGGTCCCACTATACATAAGAGGAATAACTGCAGATGTCTGAAATTAGCTGGACCTGATGGATCAAGAGAACTGATCTGAAGGGTGGATCTGTATCTGTAGGCCAAGGTAAACAAACAGTAAGGAAGTTTAGGCTAAAGGGAAGTGAAAGGTACATAGCCTCACACATGACAAACATGCCATTCAGACAGCAAAACTAACTGCAGCTGAAATTGATAAGGATTTCCCATATCTAAAAACTTCTGCAAGAGATTCAAAACTGTTTCCTACAAGTGTGATGGTTTGCCCAAGTTTTGACACTCAGAGACGAAGGGAAAAATAATTGAGCTGCACTGATTTAATAAGGAAATCAAGTATTCAGAAAGCAAAGGTAGTCAGTGTCATCTTCCTGGGCTTAAAATCCTTATCAGCCTGAAGCTAATTGTGCTATTCCTCCTACGGAGTCACATTTTTTACATGGAAAATTCACGCTCTGTACCTGCTTCTGCACTGAAGCTTTGAAAAAGAAAACTCTAATCTTAAGGTTTATAGAGAGGGCCTGCAGCTTTCACTCAAGCCTGTTTGCAGCCACCAGGTTTTGTCAGCTTTGGAGTGGAAAAAGAAGAGAAGGGAAACCAAAGCAGAGGCCCAAACCCAATTTCAGGAGCTTACTGGGAACTTTTTTCTTTGTCGCAATCTGAAAGTGAAACTGCAAACCAGGGGAAACAGGATGATCAGCTGAACTGCTGCCAGCAGTTTCTTTTGAGCTTTAAGTTACCACATATTTGGTAATTTCACACCAGTAGTGCATTAATAAACTGACACTTCAGCACTGCTACAACAGCTCTGCTACAACAGTAAGGCACCCTGCAGACCACAGCTTTGTCAGTACAGGGAAAAAAAAAAACCCACAGCTACAGCAAAGTAACTTCCCTCTTCAGCTTTTACTCTGGTGCCATTGTTAACACGCTTGACGTGGAGCTTTTCCTCCTCCCTGTGCACAGGAGAGTTTAAAAGGTAAGGAAACAGTTCCCTGGCTGCAGCCTGGCTTGGAGGGGCTAGGTTTCCTCCACCAGCAGCGTGTAAGGATAAGCACCTGACCAGCAAAGTGCTAGTTGAAAAGGAGATGCTACACACTGTAGTTTTAGCTGTGAATACCGGAGCCCTGTCAATACATAGATTTCACATTGCTGGCATTCAAGCAGTTAAACACAACTGTGAACGCTGGAAGCTTTCCCACTCCTTGCTGAAGCTTCTCCCTAGTACACTGGTAACTGGTAAACAGATGGTACAACAGATACAGTGTCAGCTCCCTCGTTGTTGGAAATGCAGCTATCCAACATTCAGTCAACCTGCCCACAGTAAGAAGCAACTGAATTATAAGTAAAAACGTGCCTGTAATTCCCTTTTGGTTTTAACTAGTGCACACAGTCTGTGCCTTTTGCATCTCTGAGTCCAAAATTAATTTTTTTCAAGATAGTCTTCTTTCTGTAACTTTTCCATCCTGGCTGATGTGGCAAAAGGTAGTAAAATCTCCCCCATTTTCAGTCTCCTACAACTAGCCTAGGATAAACAGTCAGTCATTCGGACTGGCAGCTTCTTCCTCCTCAAAGCTGCATCCAAGGAATAATATAGACATTGCAACTAGTGTCATGAACTCCAACACTCACGAACCAGCAAGACTGCCAGAAACACCTGGCATTGTCTTGAGGAAAAGTTTTCAGTTTGTTTCTAGTTGGGCTTCCTCTGTACCTCACTGCCATCTCCAACTTCCCCCCTCCCCTTCCCAGCAGCTTCATCAAACTGAGCACCAAATTCCGCTCCTGGAGAAACACCTCTTGCACCCTCCACCAGTTCCTTTTCTCTCTCCCACAATTCTCCATCTTGTATTTCCCAAGCTGTACTCATGCTTATCAGCCTGCCCTATCCTCTCATAATAAGGCTCATTCCTTTTCTCTCCACGTAGGGCTTTACGTTCCTTACTTCTGTACTTCCCTCATTGCCTGCTTCCCCCAAAGCTCTGTCCTGAAGCCAAACAAAATTCACATCTTGTTTCAAATTCTGCACTTCTAGCAGGGCGTACATTTTCTCTTGCAAATGCATTATATCAAGAAGTAACTATTATTTGGGACAATTTGCCAAGTAAATCTCCATTTTCTTTATGTACCTGGCCTTTTAAACATCACTTGACATGGATAAAATGCACAAGGCTTTAAAAGGGTTCTGTTATTTTTGCCAGCAGTAGATACAGCAAGGTTTGGGGTTTATTTAGTTCCAGGCTGAGACAAGGCATTATGAAAAATAGACTTGCCTACAGTTACCTAGAGTCTGCTTAATCATGGGGTGCAAGTGACACTGTAAAACCACTCTGCAGGATCACCTCAAAATTCAGAAAGGCCCCTTATAAATCACACTTGCCTAACCATTATTTCCCATATTACATGAGAAAAAGAAGAAAAAGGAAATAGCTTTATTTATTGAATAAGATTAAGACCCTTATTAAGGCCAAGATTTAAACACACAATTAAGTCAGGAAAGTAAAAATTATGTTTTTTTCTGCTTTCATTCCTCTCTATTCCCCCATCAGAAATGTAAGCTCTCTGCCCTATGAGCTCTGTCAACATGTATGCACCAAAAGCTTTGTTATTTCCAGTTGCTGGTCCAATGCAAAGTTCAGCAGCTCAACCTCATTCTTCTAATGTGATAAATACTTTAAGCATTTATAGCTAGTTTCACACAAGTGAACTGTTCCCCTCAAATGGTAAAGTTGTTATTCTCTGCCTGGGTGCCTAAAACTTGGTTCCTTCTCCAGAGAGGCCAAATGCGTGTAAAACCCCTCCCTTCTCAGAGAGCTGCAACTCTGCAAAGTAAGCAACATTAATGTGAAAGTATAAATACTAGTCCAAGTACTTGTCTTCAGGCATCAGAGTCTGTAAATATTGGTCTGAGCGAACAGACACTGCTCAAGACATGAATCATGCTACAGAGCAGGGCTAGGACAGAGGAGCTCCTGATCCTTCATTTAACTCCCTCAACAATACTACTACTTATCTTAGTTACACTAATACACTCAAACATACTGTAGTCATTTATTTAAATTATTTTAGGGATGGCATCACCTGCCAGGAGAACAAAATAAAAAGAAAAAAGCCAACAAAAACCAAAACACTTCTACACACTAACAGGTAAAGGCCTTACAGCCCAGCATAAAAAGAGTCCTTGGAGCCCACCACATTTGGATACAAGGACTCTCATGGGTTTCCTTAGCCATAAAGGAGACACAGTGCCCTAAGAGCAGGCTGCAAGCAACACCATGATGCCAATCCTATTTCTCTTTTCAGATATTTCTCAGCTATCCCCTCTTCTACCTGCATTTAGATGAATAAGTATTTGAGTATGAATTAGCATCATTGTGGATACAGTCTCCATTCCCCTGCTGTCCATGTTTCCCCTGTTCAGCCACTCCAGTGAGGAAGCAGTGTGCCAGAGCCAACACTCCATTCAGGCTATCCTTCATAATTCCTTTGTAAGTATGACAGAAGGAACATCTTTTCACCTTCTTCAGTTCCTTTTCTTCTCCCAGCTGATACAAAGCAGGAGAAAACTATGTCAGCTAGCAGAAACTCTTTGAAAAGATCCTGATAACAGCAGGGGCAGGGCTGCTCTCTTAAGCTTAAGCCTAAGTGCATGAAACCTGGTCCATGGTCAGAAGTGGCTCACTGAAATGGCAGCCATCAGACAGTCCTCCAGCTAAGAATGTACCAATTAGAAAACACATTTGCTACAGAAAATTTAGCAATCTAAAGTTAAGCCTAGTTTTAGGGGTTTTTTTCAGTTTGACCTGGCAGCTCCCATTTTGCTCCTGGCCTTCCTTTCTGAGACACCAGCTTCCTCTTTCCCTTGCTATCTGTTAAGGACAACCTCAGCAGAGAGCAGAGAAGCATTTAGAAAGTATTTTACATAAAACACTTTCCAGCCAGATGCTCTCTGAAGAGTACAGGAGGACAGACTATTTGAATGATACCATCACTTTGCCAGGTCTGACAAGGCAATGCAACCGCTCGGACGTGACTGTGTTTGTTTGTCTCGCTGGTAGCGCAACCCTGGATCCTGCTGTCACATGCCTCTGAGCACTTCAGGCCAGGGAATGTCTCTCAACATTGTTGGTAAATTCTTATCTGTATTACAGTTGCAGAGGTGACGCTTGCAGACGTAATGCTGAGCAAATCCAAGCCAGGCAGTAACCCTGGTAATATGGAGGGGGATGGGAGAACACCAGTAGCCAGCTGGGAGCTGATCAAGATGCCTCATGCACAGCCCTTTGCTTCTACAGCTGCTAGGGCTCAAGCTAGGACCTGTAGCAAGACAGGTTACGAACACACAGAAGAAACATAATCACTGGCTGAAAACTCCACTTCTATCCTTGATGCTGCAAAATCACATTTCTTTCAACTCCCTTTTCTTGATCTGCACTGCTCAGCGCTGCTACAGTGGGGTTTGATTTGTACTTAGGGCGGGCTGATATATGGGACAAAAATTGCACATGTGAAAAACACGCCCTTCGTGTTCATTTCAAAACTTGCCAACCAGTTGTCATGGTGGCCTTTATTTACATCGTCCCTAAGGGCCACGGCATGTTTCATGGATAGGAAGATCCTTCTCTCAGATTACTAGGACGCAGTGATGTCAGCAGGGCACGCCTGCCACAAACAGGAGGTAAAACCATTAGCGTAAACCTCAACAAAAGGTGCTTAGACAAATTTGTCTCAGCTTGGGCTTGCCCCAAGCTACCAGATCAGCTGAATACTTTCCACAGGCCAGCTAATGTGCAGTGACTCTTCCAGCTGTGGTAACTCAGTGATAACACCTGAACCCAGACAGGACTGGGGTGAAATCCTTCAGCCCTTTCACAATAAGCATAAAACCCACATAAATAGTCTACAGTTACTTTTTCTCCTCTTAACTACTTTTGGTTTCCCCCATCTTCATACTGCTCCTTGACTTCTAAAGATCTGAGAAGTGGAAGTCACCACCGAGAAACTTGTAAAACCCATCTTCATTTAGCAGTGAAGACAAAGTTTATAGAAGTAAGTGGAGAGTAAAGCCAGGCTTCATTTTTCCTCCATACACCTAAAATTAGCCAAAATTGACAATTTCAGAGAAAAGGAGGGAGTGGGGCAAATACAGAACTATTCCGATTTCAGGTCATATTTAGTGAAAATGTTTGGCCAGAAGTAATAGGAAAAATGTTTTAACCAATGTAATGTATTTCAACATTTTCTAACCATAATCGTTCATTTCAGAAATCCTGAAATGTTTCATTTCCACATTATTACACATGTCAATGTTTTGCTGTAACACAGAATTTTTTAACTGACTCAAATTTAAGAAGAGGAAAAGAAGCTAAAAATACTAAATAGATTGAAAACTGAATGTTTCATACTTACACAAAACATTCCAGTATCTGAAGGGGGCCTATAGGGATGCTGGGGAGGGACTCTTCATTAGGGACTGTACTGAGAGGACAAGGGGTAATGGGTTCAAACTTAAACAGCGGAAGTTTAGATTGGATATGAGGAAAAAATTCTTTACTGTGCGGGTGGTGAGGCACTGGAATGGGTTGCCCAGGGAAGTTGTGAATGCTCCATCGCTGGCGGCGTTCAAGGCCGGGCTGGACATAGCCTTGGGTGACATGGTTTAGAGGGAGGTCTCCCTGCCCATGGCAGGGGGTTTTGAACTAGATGATCTTATGGTCCTTTCCAATCCTGACTATTCTATGATTCAGAATCCCCACTGTGCCATCTTTTTTTTTTAATCTGACAACTAATCCAGGAAATTCCAGATTTCACTCCAGCAACACTGATTGTGGGAACATCGTATCTCACACACCTAGTCTGTTTACTGAAGTTCTGAACTGAAGATGGACTCAAAGGGTCTGTGTCCCTTGGGTAATGGCACCTCACCTTGAACAAACAAAGCCAGCAGAACAACAAATAGTGGGGTCTTTACTCATTCACCTTCGGTGAAAGCTTAGGAAGCCATTTCACTTGTACTGGTGTTAATGTTTGCACTTGACAATAAAGTGCTCTCAAATCCAAATGCAAACTGTTTTAGAGCCTGCTCACTTCATGCATCTCTGGAGAGCTAGTCTGAGAAAGCTCCTGTGCGGTTTTCAACCAAAAGAGACAAAGTACAGCATTTAGTAACACTTAGCTGCTATGTCTGGGCAAAGGACTTTTTGCCAGCTGGGATCCACCAGGAGTTATTGCCTTCAATTTTCTCCTCAAGGAATAGGCAGTTTAGGGGCTAGAAAAATCTGCACTCCCTATCTAATCACCGATGCAGCAGGCAGTGGATAATACGAAATAAAACTGAGAACAGTTTTCATTTTCCTGAGCAACTACAGTGCAGTTTTAGACATGTAATAGACATTTTGCCTTTATGTTTTCTGCTCATTAATGGTAAAGTATGACTACCTTGATACCCTCTGGGCACTAAAGTTTAGACTTCCATTAACAACTTGATTAGCAATAAGAGATACACAGTATGTTCCATTACAGAAGAGATCATAAATCTGTGCTTTTGAGAGCTGCTGTATGTGCGCTGTATGTCTGTCTCTGAATTACGGATTCTTACTGTAGGTAATCTAATCAAAATGCTAACAAAATCCTTTCTTTGTGATCACAGAGAAACCACTGCACATTAAGAAACACAAATGATAAGCAACAGATACTCCAAATGTCCTATTGTGCACATTAAATTGACATTGAGGAAGACATCTGTATTCTGAGGTAAGCAACAGCAAAATCCCCAGACATGACTGCAGTAAAGAAATCACAGTCTAACACTCACTGAAGCTTGTGTTAGTATCTCAAGTAGCTCAAGTTTTGGTTGTCAATCAACTCCTTCTTCATCTACACTTACTCTGAGCAGTCTACACAAAGACATACGTTAACAGCTGCTGAGCACCCAAAAAAAAAAAAAAATATCTCTCGAAGTCAATGCTGAGAGCTCCATTCCAGGAAACATTAAAGATTATGGAAGAGTAGAAAACATACAGAGAGGGTAGGAACCCAAACCAAAAAGCCCAGAGGAGAGCATGGCTGGTTTTTTAACTCCTTGTGCCTTACCATAACTAGTCTCTCTAGCCTATGGACCTCTTCAGTCTCATTATGGTAGCTTGGGTAAATCAGAGTAAAACTACTGATACTGGACACTCAAAGAGTACAAAGCACATCAGCACTCTACTGATCACAGCAACTTGCAATTTTCACATCCTTGTTTGATTGCTTGTGTGGGTTTTATTTGTTGTTTTTTTTTTTTTTTTTCTGGGTTTGGGGTGTTTTTTGGTTTGGTTTTTTTTGGGTTTTTTTTGGGGTTTTTTTTTTTTTTTTTTTTTTTTTTTTCCCCCAGGGTTTTTTGGGGGTTTTATTTTTTTGTTTGGTTGGTGTTTGTTTTTTTTAAATACCTGCTAATCAGTTTTCCCATTTTCTTCGACCACATAATTTGTCCTCTGGGTTCTCATTTCTTCTTTGTTTGGTTATGCCTATTTGCCATCATCAAAAATTTTATCCTGAAATTTAAGGAAGTAAGAGTTTCCACATGCCTTGAAGTTTCTAATCCAAAAAGAACTCCGGCAATGGAGGAGGTAAAAGAGCATTTTTATTATTATTTTTAGTTTTCTAGTAGAAAAATAGCCAAAGATCCTAGTATATATTTCACAATCTTGCATTTTAAAGCACTGTGCTTATAGGGCTAAAAATCAGAGGAATTAAAGTACTGTGGCATTGTTTTTCCACCATGACAACTTGAAGGATAAACTATTTCTCTGAACACATTGGGGAGGATGGGGGAATGGCTCTTAGGCAAGAATTTCATGTGCCAAGTTTCTCTTCAAATCAGAATCACAGAATTGCCCACCTTCAAAGCAACAATTTGTAACAAAAGCAAGGTATCCTTAACCAGGACACTGAAAAGAGTGCTGCTGGAAGGGAGAGTGAATGTGTTTAAATTAAAGACATATTCCAAGATTTAATCAGTCATCTCCAGTATTTATAAGTGTTCATAAAATATGAGATCTGAGCAGACATCATATGTCTGAATACACTTGTTTAAAGTTAAAGGTTGTTTATTAAATTTTATTTATATGCTGTTAAATCTCAGAGGGAGAAATATTAAACATGTCTGGGATTCACAGAGTACACAAAACAGGCACTAAATTGTACAGTTTGATATATAACTTCCTATAGTAGATAAATCCACTGACATCTGCTAAATATGTAGAAGATTTATTACATTTTCATAAGGCTTACTTGCTACGTAGACTTCATGATTTGGCAAGCAAAGCCTGAGTACAAGGACTGTTATTTCATTATTTTAAACCCCTTTAATACACACTTTGGAAGATGCATGAGTATTCCCTCACCGCCCTCCCTGTCACCTGATGGAGGGAATGTTCTCTGAGCTGTTGAGCTGGCTGAGAAAAGAGTACTTGTGTCTCACATTTTGTTTATAGGATGGAGGCTTTGTGCTTCTCTTGGCAGTTCCCAAAGCAAGGTACAGTCCTGCATATCATCTCGCTCCAAAACTCTGCAGATGGACTAGGAGTGTCAACAAAGATCCTAGCACAGAGCAAAGACCCTCCCTCCCCCTGCGGGAGAGCTCAGCAAGCTCTCCTCCCAGGGCATAGTGAAGTCAGACATTTATTTTGGCATCCAGAAAACTCTTTCTGAAGTGTGCCTGAAACTCGGGAAGTTCCCATAGTCTGGAAATCTTTTATGAAATACTGTATTTTTTTCTTATCACCAATCAATAATGCTCTATGCGGAAACAGAAATGGCAGATTTGGCACAATGAAATCCTGTTTTCAGGAAGTCAGGGAAATCCCATTTTCAGAAAGTCAGGGAAATCCCACTGCCTCCCCCAAACCTTATTTCTGTAGTTCTTGTTCATATAAATAAGCAGTACCTACAAAGAACACTACTGAAAGTACATAAAGGACAGAAAGTTACTCACCAGAAGACAAGCTCGGGGTTGCTGTCACTTCCTTTACCACATGAGCAAAATGAGGAGCAGCTCATAACCCCAGATATTATAAATACAGGTAAAATATTTCTAAACCAAAAAGATAATTTCCCTTCTAGCAAGCTCTCCATATATAGCACTGACAATCTTGGGCTAATAAAATCTTTCCTTGAAACAGGCACACTCACATAAGCAATCCTTCATTCCTTCTTTCTGACCCTCACTAAACTCCTTTAAGGCTCATTAAAAAGGGGGATTCAATTTTGAGAGAAATACCTGTCATCAGGAATTTGCAAATGGATCCTGGAAGAAGAATGTGGGTACAGGTGTATCCTGGAAGGAATCTAGCCATACAGGATAACACTCAACAATTTAGCTGAAATGCTGATTTATTGGTACAGACCACTTCCACAGCTGCTGGTTTTTGGAAAAGAGTTATTATAGGATAATATCTTTACCTGTAAATGGCTGCTTTCAACACTTAATGTAACATACATTCACTTCTTCCCTTATACATTTCAATCTAGCTTCATCCGAAACTCTCAGCCATGATTCAATGTTATAAATCACTGTCTAAGCTCTCCAGGACAGGGACCTAGTTTTGTCATTTTGTAAACTTTTACTATGTGTTCTGGAGACTGACTAGTGATGGCAATCAATGAACAAGTATATATACTGATACTATGGTCTGTGTCCTGCTAACAGACTTAATTTCTCAGAATCCTGGTGAAAAAAAAACATGCCTTTGGAAGTATGAATCATAGAATAGTTAGGGTTGGAAAGGACCTTAAGATCATCTAGTTCCAACCCCCCTCCATGGGCAGGGACACCTCCCACTAAACTATGTGGTTCTGTTACTGTATTTATTATTTAACATTTGTGAGTTACAAACACAGACAGGCAAGGGACAAGCAATAGCTATTGGGGAAAAACATCATTACTCCTTGTACAAATACATCCATAAGGTAAGTTACAATATTCTCCTGCCAAAATGGAACAGCTAACGATTTTATTGCAGTCTGAGAAGTCCCAGATCACAGATGGCCAGCTGAATAGTGGCTCAAGTAATGCTAAGCAATGAACAGCTACTAACAATGAGGAAATTGTGCTTGGAAGGCCTGATTCAGTGCCTGCTGAAGTCAATGAAAACCATATAAACAGCAGTGAGTGCCCCAGTGGCACTGTTCTTTGGCAAGAAACCAAAAACCAGATAGCAAAATATTGTCAAATTCCCCCCACCAGAATACTCACTGCTTTTACAGAGTAACTGAAACTTTGATCTCCAAGCAAGCCTAGAAGCATCATTACAAATGCAGCTGCATTTAAAATGCTGAAGTACACTAAAATAAGAGTAATATCTATCATATAGTGGATTAGGTCTTTACTTAAAATGGCTGCATAAGTTTATTTGATCTTCTCCTAGATAACAGGCACATTACAGAAAACCAACATCTAATTTTGATAGACACTAACTGCAAGTCCTTTCTTTCAGTGACTGCTTATTAAGAAATGGCAATACTACTGCTTAGAGCATCACCATTGCTATTCCTAACATATATCAATGAAGCACGTATAAGAGGAATTAAGTGTCTGTCCAAGTATTTTCTAGTCACTGCTTTACCTGGACTAATAGTGGCTACCAGCTACTCACCAGAAGAAAAACTCGGGGTTGCTGTCACTTGCTTTACCACATGAGCAAAATGAGGAGCAGCTCATAACCCCAGAGAGCTGGGGACAGCTCAGCTCTGGAACACCCTATGAAACAGGAATCTCTTGTGCGTTTTCTTAAACTAACAAGTATGAGATGGCAGGCATCTGACTTTTAAAGTGCTTAGAAGGAGTGAGATTGAAAGCATAAACAGGACATTTACAAACTTGGCATTACTATCCTAACCTGAAGCAGTCCGAATGCAGCATCATAAGCCCACAGAGACAAGTGAGCACCTTCCCAGGAGCTCAGGGCAGCAAGAAGCGGTCCTTGATGGGTGTGACAGAACTGGAATACAAAAGGCAGGGCACTTGATGGGAACAGAACAGGAGATGCTTTAAAGCTTAGGAAGAACTCATTAAAATTCAGAGATGTATTGCTGATGAATAACATCAGTGTTAAATGCATCTCTCTGTCCATTACCTTCTTAATAAATATATTCATAAAAAAGCCACTGAATTCAGGGAAAGACACCTCTCACAATCACTTGCTGGATCTCACACAAGACTTTTTCACCATCTCAGTCACAATGAATCTTAGCTGCTTTGAAAGCAAAGAGGCACTGCTTAGAAAGCTGCAGAGATCAAAGACAACTGTTTCTACGGGAGGGCTTTTTTTTCTTTTTAAAATACGCCTGCAAAACGTCTAGCAACACACTCCAAATATACTTCTTCAGCTTGCGTAAATGCTAAACACTCTCCTGTGTGCCTTTGCGGTCTCAGAAAGAGAACAGGTACCTTCATACTCCTTTGTAGATTTTCCATTCTGCTGTAGAGTCTGTTTACGTTCCATAAATGAACAGGTGTATACCTGGAGTTAGGTCGTATGGAAGTGAGGAATTACTTCTTCTGCTATTTGCGTAGGCATAGAGCAAATAACTTTTTGCAGCTGTACCAACATGCTTCAGTCCCTACCTGCACTGTCCAAATCATCCTGCTCTGAGGCACATCTTCAAAAAGAGCTCCAAGATTTGGCTAATCACCAGATTTACAGACGGCATTGCTTCAAAATTAGAAAGACTGGACTGGGAGCACAACGGGACCAGAGGAAGCCTCAGCAATGATGGGTGTGATGGAGCTCAGACTCCCCAGGGGAAGTACATTAAATAACAAGAGGAGGGTGCTAACACCAGGGGAGCCCTGATGGAATTTCTGACTGTCCTATGACTTGCAGCATGTATCTACCACACCTGCCACCTGGGTTCCTTATCTGGGACTGACAATTCCAGTTCAGAGCCAGCTTGCAAGGACACACCTGTCCTCCTCAGGGACAGCACTGTGTCCCCCCAAGTGAAAGGTTTTCACCTACTGATGCCTTGTAGCCACCACTACTGCATCATCACATCCTTCAGGGAGAGCAGGAACTCCCACAGCTGCTAGTTTAGGCTGCCCTGGGCAAAAAAAGTAAGACCAAGAGCACAAGCCCAAAGCAATTCTGCTATGGCCAACACCTGTCCCAGGAGAAAATACACCTTTTGTCACACCAGTTGAAAAGTGGGCAGCCACTGGCAGCTCCATTTCTAGTTTCCAGCCTGCCATGATACACTGAGCTAATCAGACCCTCTCCAGAGGGTGGCACACAACCTCTGGCCTATAGCATCCTAAACACAAGTGTTGGCTCGGAGAAAAAGGAAATAATCAACTCCAGTAAAATCAGTTATGGATGATGTAAGCAAAGGTTCTCTCTCATGCAGAAGGACACAGTTGTACACAGCAGCCTTGCTAAATGCCCAGTCAAAGCTTCTCATGTGGCCAGAACTGTTCATGTTTTCCACATTAGCACAAATTCTTAACATACCCAGCTAATGCCATACAAAAAGCTAGCAAAGGATTTCCCTCCTGCCCAAATGAGCTTGCTTAGATGGGCTCCACCTCTTCTTAAGAGGGCCAGACTAAGGATAAGAACCCTCAGATACTTTTAGGATATGTGTGGGTATCTTGAACTGAGCTCAAGTTCCTGAGACAGCTAATCCTCTCTGTTGGCTTTTAGATCTGAAGCACCAAGAGTTGGCCAGTGGCACACATAGGGACTAAATCTGGGTCTCCCAGATCATGGATGCACTTTGAGAACACTGAACCAGCCTCACTTGCTAGTGATTAGAAAGTTAATGGCATTACTGAAAGTACAACCAAATTTTATTCAAGTTAGACTGATCACTGTCTAATTTTGAAAGTAGTTACATGTGCTGACAGGATGATTACAGCTTTATTCACCTGTTTTAGACTCAAATTTAAAATAAAATACACTGAGATTGTATCACATGGTAAATTGCAGTCAGCTCTTAAACCTACTTTTTCCAGATTTAATTCTAACATTGTAAAGCTGACAGCCTCATAGAGCTCAAAAAAAGGAGTATTATACTTTCCTACAGAAGCAGCTTGACAAAGGGGCAGATAACGCTCACTTTGAGGCCTGAAGGGTCCCAAGCTACTGGCTCTAAGACCACAGCCTGGCTACTGATTTGCTTTAAAAATATGTTGAAAATTCATATACATCTAATTCCAAATTCTCACTGGTACTCTTAGCTGCAAGAGGCTAACATAGCAGTAATTTGCACATTTAGCTTAGAAAAGTCTTCAGACTTAGTACCAATCATGTTCCCTGTGTAGTCTGTCCGGACAACAGAAGTACCCAATCTGACAGAAGAAGAACCAGGCAGCAGGTAAATGGTTCTAATTTGTCCTGCCTTGTTTCTAAAATTATCTTTCTACAAAGCACAACCTACAGAAATGCATTTATATAAAGTAATTTTGATCGTTGCTGCTTCAGATTGACCTGCTTAATCCATGTATGTCTTCATTCATACACAAAGCAACTCTTGCAAACATGTGGTGAGGCACACGATTCCTTGCATTTAAAAATAAACCCATATATGTATATATCATATAACAACCCATGACACAAGTTCACAGAATTTGTCCAGAGAAGCTGTGGCTGCCCCATCCCTGGCAGTGTTCAAGGCCAGGTCAGAAGGGGCTTTGAGCAACCTCGTCTAGTGGAAGATGTCCCTGCCCATGACATGGAGGCTGGAACTACATGATCTTTAAGGTCCCTTCCAATCCAAATCATTCCATGATTCAATAATAATATGGCCGTACACATCCTGTACATTCAAGACTTTCATCTGAGCTCTGCAGCTGATAGTGCATTGACTTTGTTGTCCAGTGAAGTTCTGCGCTTCCTTTTCCAAGCCTGCTTTCAGGGGGACTTGTTAAAATATTGGCATTCATACGGCCTGGAGAGGGGGCGACTGTTGGGGAGTTTGTGCCCTCTGGTGTTCAGCGGTGGATACTGGATAACTGAAAATGCCGCTGCTTTGGGCTGCTGCAGCATCCTCTCGCCTCACCAAGCTCAGTCTGCCTGTAACACGGCTCACCTCAACACGATAAAGTATTTAGCCCTGGTCTGCTTCACTGTAGAAGTATTCTCAGCAAAATACTGGGCAGAAACCACTGTCTCCTTTTAAGACCACCTGCATACTTTACATGCAAGATTTTAGCATTGGGGAAGATTTCAGCAGTAATTCACATCAAATCAGTTTCCAGAACTGAGAACTCTAGATGGTAGTATGCTTTTGTGTATTCAATAAAACATACAATGGATAACTTTATAAAATCAAATCACTTATTAATTGAGAGAAGGTAGATTTAGAATAGACATTAGGAAGAAATACTTTACTATGAAGGTGGTGAGGCACTGGAACAGGCTGCCCAAGAACCTATGGCTGCCCATGCCTGGCAGTATCCAAGGCCTGGTTGAATGGGGCTTTCGACAACCTGGCCTAGTGGAAGGTGTCCCCATCCATGGCAGGGGAATAGAACTGGATCATTTTTAAGGTCCCTTCTGACCCAAAACACTCTATGATAAAATTCTATGATTAACCAAATCCCCTGAGTCCCAAAGCTGAGGATATACTCTCTAGCCTGTACTAAAATATGGAGGCTTCCATTAGTATACCTTTCAGGTGGCTGGTTCATGTTTCCTATTACAATGCCTGTAGCAAATTCTTTAAAATCCCAACTAAAAGCAAATTTGTGGGCATGACATTAACACTCTGTTATGCCCACGAGTACTAAATCTTTGCCAGAGATGACTCAATTACAAATTTCAGCAAATTCTGAATAGAAAGCTGAGTTTATATTCCTTCTGAAATCCATCCAAACTTTCCACAGTTAACTCTAAAGACACTCTGACGCAGAGTTGCTTATTGTGGTGAGATTTAAGGTAGCTTGCAAGAATATTAGTGATCAAACTGTTCAGTCCACAGCTATCACTACTCCACTACCCAAGCTATATACCTGCTGTGTTGCCATTGCTCAGGAGCTCTAGCTTTGAAAGAGCCCTTCACCTCAGTAACTACCCCTGACAGGGATACCAGAGAAAGTCTAATCCCTATCATTTGGGGCACCCAAAAATAGACAAGGTTCTGAAGGAGTCCAGTGGCATCTGCAATAACCTCTCAAACAGTCTCTTCTGCCCTGCCTAAACCTATGAACCTTCTACAACAGCTCCTCTACACTGTATGGCTGCAGGTAAGTGATAAAGCTAGTTTAAACTTATATTCTGACCTAAATAAGCAAGATGCTTTATTTAACCTTTGGGGGAGCCATTTTTCCTCCAATTCCCAACCCCTTCCCTACTGGTCTGATGGAGCCATTTCTACTTAAAGAAAAAGACAGTGCTGAAGATCTCATTTACAAACATGAACCTCTCAGCAATTGAAGACTGTACAGTGATATTCAGAACAGTAAGTTAGCAGCTGGCATCACTGGAAAGAACTACCCTAAAAAGTTAAAGGAAAAAAGCTCACAAAAATGAGGAAAAAAAAATAGGAGGAAAAAAACAAAGGGCAAGAGTTAAGAAAGGATCTGGATTCAATAAACTGTTTCACTGGAAAGCTGGGAGCCTGCACAGTGCATCTGAGCCTAATAGCCTCTTGCTACAGTTATATTCACTTGACTGTTGAGCATGGTGTCGTCAGATGAGTGCATTCAGACAGCCCACTGCAGTAATAAGTCATTGAGTTTTTACATTTTAACAAAGCCCTCTCTTGTGTGTACTTCTAACCATAACAGCACATTCAGACATCTTATAAACACTGCAGATTTGATTTTAATTAAGGAACTTCACAGCAGTGAGCTCTGATCAATTAATATCTCAAATCTGAGTCACGATTATGGTATGTGAAGAGATTATTCTCTATATGCTTCCTATTCTGTACAAGTTAACATTCCCTATAAAATGCCACACTGCCAGCTGACAGAGATGCACGGAGAGAGTGGCAATGACAGCTCTCCCTGCAGGTCTGCAAGAGAGCTGTACCTGTGACTCAGGAGAACACGCACAGAAACACTGCTTTCAGGACCAATCACAACTAGCTTCAGCATCTTGGAGAAATTCTGTATCTTTTAAGCAAAGTACAGCTGAAATCAATCCTCTGCCAAGGGAACTGAAGAGACTTTGCTTTAGTGCTGTAGGATTCATTTTCATGACTGTCAGTCATATGGCAATTTTCACAATTCCACCGCTGCAGTCTAACAAGCGCAGTAGTCTGTGGTCCAGACATCTTGCCAAAGGAGTGATTTAAGCTGAAAGACTGGGACACAGGAAAAGAGGAAAGGAGTGCATATTTCACCCAACCTGACCAGTATGAAATTTACACTTGAAAGCAAAACTGGGGAAAGCTCATCTGGTAGGAACTGCTGGCAGCAGGGCCTGTTTGCAGCTAAGAAGCCAACAGAAGGATTGTATGGCAACAAGACTTCTGGTTCCTGCATGAATTTCAAACCCGAGCATTATGTTTAACCTCAAAACATCTGAAAGGAAATAATGAACAAGCACCAATCACCAGTTAGTCATTATTTCTTGGACAGTCCATGGAAAACAAAAGATGCTGGGTCAGATCGGATAGGGCACATGTCCTCTGCAGGAGTCATGAAGAGTAACAGAAACACCATCACGTCACTAGGAGCACTTTCAGAAGGAATACCCTCTAACCACTTCATAGGTAGAGCTGTTTATAGCTGCCTTTCATCAGAGTAACTTGTAAGTGTCCTCAGTTTCCTATTAAGTTTATGAGAAGTCAGCAGCAATGAAACAAAAGGGGAGCCAAGCAAAAAAATCTTGAGCTAGTCTCGCTAACAGAAATATAAAATGATCCTTTGTGGCTTCACACCATGCTGGAAATGAACAGAAACATAGACGCAGTGAGCATGGGAGGGACACAGTTCCCAAGCAGCACCCAGGACCAAATACCAAGCTTAAAACACATTTTTAATGTATCACATGTGTATTACATGTAGTTCCCAAACACTGAGGGCAGGCCTGAGGTACAGGACAAGCTATGTGAAATACTTACAGTTTTAGCTGTTTATAAACACATTTGTAGTACTGAAGTACAGTGAGAGCCTACCTTTGGCTGGTGTCTTCGCTCATAGACTTATACAGATTTCTGCTCATTTGTGTCCATGGGACAATCTGTGATCCCTCCAGCAAGATAGTTTCTTAAAGTGCTTACCTGGCTACCGAAACAGGAGGTTGTTATTCACCTCAGCCTCCCCTATGCCGTGCACAAACATATTCTGCCTGAACCTTGCATTGTTACAAACCAGTCTGTTCATACAGGATCATTAAGTCCTTTTGGATATTTTAAAACCAAATCAGGAAGAGGACATGAAGGGAATTTCCCTGGACCAGTCCTCCTCTTGAAACAGCAAATATGAAACCAGCCAACCCCATGCAGCCTGTGAGCAACCCACAGGCTGCAATTCATTAAGAGAGACAGTCCACTATCTCTGTAACAACTTCTATCATTCTCCCTCAACTTCTGCTTGCTTAAAGGCTTTAAAGATACATTTTGCAAAACCACTCCCTTTAAGCTTAAGCTCATCCTTTAATAACACAGATGGCTTATTTGACCTTTAACATCAAATCTGGATATGTGTGTCTTAATGCGTGTCCTCTATGAAGTCCTAGTGCTGTGTGGACCCACACAATGCTGACCAGAGGTCAGGAACATTTTGCTTCGCCTTCTGCAACTCAGGGTAATTTAAACCTTGCTCCTATGACCCTTCCCAGGTCTGGAAACTGCCTCCGATATTGATGGCAAGGGCTGCAGAAACAGGGAGAACGAGGATACCACAAGAGCACAGTGACAGCAAATACTTGTGTCACTGTTCAAAATAAGCATGTAATGCTTACTGTATTATGTAATTTAATAAGATATAATAAGCTGTAATAAGGTATTTCAGGTACAATATAAAGTAAATGCATTATAAACACCAGAGAGTAACTAAAATTGATTAAACTGGATAATGCTGTTAAGTGATATTTGCTGCTAAAAGCAAAGATTTTTGTTAATCTGGCATGCAGAACTGACAATGCCTCTTCAGGATAATTTGTTTACAGATATAAATCATGTGTTACCTTCTCTTTTCATTGGTTAAAATGATCAAAATGGCAGACCAGATTTTTTCCATAATGGTAAAAAATGCTAGCTACTGAAAACATACAATCATTTAGCATACAAATCACATATATGACTCGCTGCAGCATCACCTGGCTGCCAAAGCTCATGTAATTCTCCATATCCACTGTCATTTCTGGCTTTGTTTGGACAGAAGTTGTCTCTGTAACACTTCAAACTGAATCTGTTCCAGGAAGATTCTGGAAGGGGTAGTGCCTCATACAGTTTCTCAATCACATATTTATTACAAAAAAATATGAAAATTAAGAAATGTAAGAAAACAAGACAGCCTGTTATTAGTTGCACTGGCACACAGGAAAGCTGTAGTACCGTCTCCGAACAGAGGCACAGAATTGACCAATCTCTCCACTCCTATACAAGAAACAGAAAATGCTTCCCACAGAACTCCATCTGCAAACTGTCACAGCCAAAGAGCATACAAGCTACCTGGCTCCTACTCTGGCAGATTGACATGAAATGGACAACATCCACAGAGGGTCCAAGCCACAGAGGCAAAAGCAGGTAAGCCTCATCACCTCAGGAGGTAAATTGTATTTGCTGATATACAGCAGTTGCTTATGGCAGGTAAGATCTTTTTCTCAAACCTACCTGCAAAAATTATCCCACAAACTAGAGAAGATTAATTTTCTGTCTATTTGTGTCCTTCATAATTTATACCTTCTACTCCCCCACAACATCACCAATCACCCCAATGTCTTGCGTGTGAGAAATGATACGTGTTGTAGCTACTCTGGAGTTAGGTACATGTTGACTGATCAGCCTGAGAGAACTGGCCACCCGGATGCCCTCAAATACAGTATCACATGGTTTAAATTTGTTTTTTCTCTGCCAGGGAACTAGTTTTAGTCTTTCTCTTCCACCAGCATTGCAATGGAAACTAATAAAGCTAACTCTATTTTAAACTTCAGCTAAGTTTAGCCTGTAAGTTCAAAAGTCAGGGAGAGAAAAGGAAAGAGGAAAGGCCAAAGGGAGGAGACCCAGGCACACTACAGCCTAACTTTCTTAAGAAACTAAACTACCACTGGATCCTGCTATGCCTGCTGTGTAGCACTGCTACTCAGGGCTAGTGCACTGGTCTCTCCCTCAGAGAAGCATCGCCAGGTAACTTCTACTGGGACTAACTACACGGAATAGTTTTTCAGTAGCCAAACTGCATGCATCTACAAACTGGGCTTCCAGAGTGGGACACAGTTGCTAATGATGACAGCCAGCAGTGAAGCCAATCTCAGTTCAAACTCTTCTGTGAAACAGAACTGAGTTCACACTGAGCACCCCAACAAGTTTTGCTTTCTGGCGCCATGCCCATGGGAATGCAGGGGGAGAGCAGAGTCAGCACACAGAAACACAACACTGGAAATGGAGAACTGGCACCATTCTTGCACCAACTGACTGCAGAGCATATGATGCACCAACTAGGTTGCAGACTAATGATGATCAGCAAAAGTATTACTGGATGAGATGCAATTTAGCCTATCAACAAACGACAAGCAAGCAAAGGTAAGATGAAAAGTTAGCTAGAAAACACGATCAAAGAGTCATCAGCAAAGGAAAGTGTAGAAAGTGTAAGGAAAAAAAAATATTAGCTTTCCTCACAAGTTTAATTTTATTAGTCTGCTCCTACAGATAAAATAGTAGAAAAAAAAAAAATAATCAGGTCAGCTCTACAGCATGGTTTATACCTCAGGGCACAGACTGATTATGCCTGCATGGGCAGTGTTCTTTCAATCACAGCAATAAAATTTGTGTTACATTTTGGAGATCTTCCATATACCCTCACACTTGATTCTTCTCTATCGCCAGCTTCCCCCTTTCAAGGGATACAAAGATCCAAGGCTCACCCTTCCCAGTATTCTGTTTCATGTGGGCATTAACTTGGGACTGTGACCCTCTTGACCACACATAGAACAGGATTACCATGCACTAAAAGCTTTAAAGATCTAACATTATTCTTTCCAAGCTCTCCAGTAGACTTCTGCATAGAATCATAGAACAGTTAGGGTTGGAAAGAACCTTAAGATCATTGAGTTCCACACCCCCTGCCATGGGCAGAGACACCTCACACTAAACCATATCATCCAAGCCTCTGTCCAACCTGGCCTTGAACACCACCAGGGATGGAGCATTCACAACTTCTACATGCCTATTCTACCCCGTCAAATGGCAAACTGAAGTTTTAAACTAAAACTGCACCACAGCAGCTTTGTCCAGCACTGGAAAAAACGAAAAAAAGGATTAGGTCCATATACTCTACTCAGTGTTGTCTCTTAATGACGGAGATCACCTTCCACAATGACAGCAGAAAGAGACAGCTCTGTTCTGTCAGCTCCTGATACAAAGAAGGGTTACAAAGCCTGAGTCAAGAGGGCCCCCAGAGTTTGCAATATTATCAACCAGCAGATAGAAGGGCAATAGGGCTACACTCTATGGGAATTACCTTGAAGCCTAAAGATACAGTAACTACTAAATAACAGAGGTATTTAATAACTATTTTCTCAACAACAGAATATGCCATACTCCACCTTAACAGGCTGCCAAGCAGGCTGTCCTTAAATATACTTCAATAGCCATAGAGTTTCTATTTTGCTAGCATGCAAATAAGAAGCCTTTGCCTTTCAAGACTATGACATGCCGTAAAGCCTACAGACTCCTATGAAGCTTTACCTCACGGCATTGTGCATCTTCATCATTTTTCCAGTCCACATATCATTGATATAAGCAGGAGTACTACAGATTTTATTAAGTTTCACCTCAGAACCAGTATTCTCTTCAGTATTCATTTAAGCAGGCTATGTAGCCTCTAACTGTGAAACCTCTTAATTCCAAAGGGACCTATAGAAAAAAGTGTGATAGCTGTCCTGTTCAAATATGAAATAACACAGACAAATCTTGTGGAAATATTTCACAGAAACCAAACTAAACTCCCCCCAAGCCACATACTCTGTCTTCCTCATCCCTTCAAGCTCTTGAACTGCTCAGAGCAGTACATAAATATTTACTATGTATTTCTACACTGCCATACACACAGATTCTCTATCATACAGATGCCTAAATTATTTTTTCAAGTTTTCCAATAAAATTCTTCCTGTAGGCATTGAAGTAAATGAGAATAAGCTGTGACGAATATTATTATGCAGCCATCACTGCAGTGGTTGCTATACAATACAAAGCAGCCTACAGGGAGAAAAGAATTCCAGCACTCAGGTCCATGCATAATTCACTCTCCCAGAGCCAACTGTTCTTCCAGGGAATGTGTCTTACATTTTAAAAATGGTATTACAGAATGTGAGCCTTATACCAATTCCCCTTTGAACCAGAATCTCAGCTCGTGTAGTTCAGTATAGCTCCACATTAGGCTTCTATCCTTATGATCTGAAATGCTTGCCGGTATGATACAATTGGCAACTGAAGCAACATTATCTGTACATGGCTGAAATGACAGCCAGAAAGGCAGAATTTGCCCAGTTCTTAGATATGCTGATCTGCCTCTCGTCTTTCCCCAAATTCAAATCTTTTTCCCATACCTTATCTGAAAGCTAAATTCTGCTTATCATCTGGATAGACACTATCCCTTCTGCAGGGTCAACCTCATGTGCTCTGGTGTTACAAAATAGCACTTCTTGAATATACTTGTACTCTCAAAGTAATAGTAAGTAAGGGAAGGTGATTTCATCATTCAGTGAAATATCTGTGTCTTGCCCTGTTCTAGCCAGATGAGACAGGAAGTAACGAGGAATTTGACAGCTGAGGAAGAAATAGTTTGTGCTTCATTTTGCAACAAAACCTGAAGGCTTGGAGCACCTTGCCAGCAGGCTTCCAGCTATTTTGAGGACCACCCGCTCTGCCAGAAGGGTGCTGGTTGTCTTATGTTCAGCAATACTTAGTGCTCCTTTCCTCTCAGGCAACAGGTGAGCATAGAAGAACTACTTGTTAAATGGGAGAGCCACAACAAAGGTAAAGGCTCTTCAGACAGAAGATTTCTTAACCTGAAAAAACTTTGCTTTTGGCATAAGCCATTTGGAGAGAATTGTTTAAATGCTGAGAAAAGTCAGAAAATGAAAGAAGCTTCCAAGAACAACTGTAGCAGCAAAATAACTTCAAAATAAACAGAGTTTACCGGTACATCAAGCTATACTTTGGCAGAACCAAATCCTTTAATACTCTAAATGACTTTTTCTTAGAAAAGTAATTTCTTAATCTAATCTGAGGAGAGAACATACTCTTGTCCAATTCCCAAGCAATGTACAGGAGAAGAGTCCAGGAAGCAAAAACAACCAAACCACTAAATAAGTGACCACAATATAATTGCTATATTCCCTCTGGAGAAATTCACAGCACTGTTAAGAAGTCTGGAAGGGATTCTGTGCAAATAGAATGGTTAAAAGCAGCAGGAAATAGCAAAATGAACATTGTTAGGCTCCAATTTCAGTGCTGACGCAAATGGTATTCTCAATTAAAGAAGCTGCTGCACCTTTCAGCCCAAGGGTTCATAAAAGGTATTTGTACATACTCATAATACATTTAGAAAGAACTAAAAAGGGGCAGGGAAGTTCTGTGCCGAATTCACCATTACATGAATTACTGTACCTCGTTTTGGAAAGCATGATTAGATACAGCTGATACATTTATTTGTACATGACTCATGGGATACACTACATTCAAATTATTGTCTCACCTGTTGAGTTAGAACGAAGGACACAGGTGAAATGCACTGTCCAATTCCCTTCTCCTAGCTTAGAAAATAAAAACCTACTTCCAAAGGGAGAAGAGGAAGGTGAAAAAGTGAGGAAACCCCTACTGAACTCTAAGGAAACAAGACTTTTCCCAACTAGCTGGCTTCATCTCCTTCATTGGTTACAGGATAATATGTTAACTAATAATGCTCATCATTTGCTCAGATTTTCTGCCGTTTCTACTTGTGTATTTTGAATGGCAAAAAAGCTGATTTAATGTAGCTCCACAGATTGATTCCACTCTAAGAACAGTAGTAAAACACAGCAAAAGGAAAAGATGTGAAAGAAGGACGTGAACATTCTTTATCTGAAAAGGATGGTTTGAGTATACTTGGAACGCTTGCAGTTTTTTAGCTCAGTATTTTTCAAACTACATAAAAATCCATGGGGCACTTACAGAACGGTACAGACATTCATGGTTCCAAACCCACCAGAACAACAGCATTCTGATCCCATATGGGGCCCTTAGAGGCTATCAGCATAAAAACAAATAACATCCCCTCTGACATTCACATACACTCAAGTATTTCATAAGTCTGAAGTTCTTTCCACTAATTCTGTCACTTAAAGCTACTAATATGAATACACACAAACACAATGTTGTGGTTTGAGGCCCTCAAAAAGTTCTGCTCACTCACTCCCCCCTCTTTCTTCCTCAGTCTGAGGGGATGGGGAGGAGAATCGAAAGAAAGCAACTCCCACAGGTTGAGATAAGAACAGTTTAGTAACTAAGGTATAACATAAATCACTACT
>JASSUY010038293.1:0-43108 GCA_032466535.1 Forpus xanthops | reverse complement strand
TTGGTGGTGGGAGTCAGTTATACAATGTTGCAAGGGGTAGATTTATGGTGGGAGAGTCAACAGCTTATTGTAATTGGGGTGATATATGTGAGTTTATGTGTAACTACTGTACTTACTTTGATCTATGTACGAAGCACATAGCTTTGTTTGTTAAAATGTATAAAAGACGTGCCTGACGTGAGGGTTTTTGGGATCCTGACTTGGGACGCGAGTCCTCAGGTCCCCAGGCCCTGAATAAAGCACCGCATAAACTGACACTCTGTTGGTTTGTGTCTCTGTTACGGGCAACACTACTATACCCTACACTAAAAAGAGCTAAAAAATTTTTAGCATGCTTGTCTTCTGCATTAGCTATAAAAGACTTCTCTAGAGATTCATCATGAAGATCAGCAATTCCTGGATGACTGTACACAAACTTATGGGTACTAGATTTTGGCATCAGCACGTTTATATTTAAGGCTGCGACAAATGCCTTAGTCACATTTTGGTTTTCTGCTGTGTGTGCAAGGAATCAGTATTGTTTCAGCAGCTATGATCGACACACAATATTCAGCAAATGGAAACTCTGAAAGCTTTGTACTCTACTCAGCTGAACATCCAGGCGCTAGCTCTGCAAACTGCTTAGGCTCCAATCTGGGACAGCAAGTGGCCTCAAAAGACTCCTTATTCACCTAGGTATGGTTAATTAGCACTAATTACTTCACTGAAGTGATTAAACAGAGACAGTAAAAATGGATATTTACATTTACTGTTAGAACTTCCAGGTTTGTTCTTTTAAAAATTGCACTTAATCACATAAATAAAGATGGAACTGGATATATCTCACTGGGGATGTCTTACATACAGCTTTACATATTCTCATACATCTTTTCTGGGAACTCAGAGTACTCCTTTTTCTGAATGCATCAAGAGTGAAATAAGTACTCTGCCCAGGCAGAAGACATTAAACATGCATAATATACACAAATGTGCAGAAACAAAGGAATGCCAAAATAGGTCTGTCAAAATACTACTGCTTGAACACAAGCTCTCTGCCCTATCTACCTTGAACTTCTAAAACCTAATTTACAGTATCATGTACAGTACATGCACTAAAAACTTATGAGTAAGGCTGAAGTTAAAAGGGTTATATAGAGAAAGAAGGGTTGTGATATGCCAGAATGGCACATGATTTCTGTAACCACTAAATACTCACTTTGAAGCATAAGGTAGAAGCTTTTACTTGGATATGTCCCACCATCTTTCAAGGAGACTTACAGTTATAGATTCTGAATTTGTATTTTTTCCTTATGTATATTTTTCCTAGCATTTGTATTTTCTTGGATGACTTTAATTAACTTCTTCGTACGCTCATAAACTTGGAGAGGATTTGCTCTAAGCTCTTACGCCTCTCATCTATATTAAGATATTTTAATCTTTAAAGTTCTAGTACATTTAATGGGTTTAAACCATTTAAGAAGGAAAGAAAAATGCTAGCAAAATGTACCCAAGCTGAACATTTGTTGCATGAACTTTCTATCTGACACAAAAGTTATTTTAAGATAGCCTAAGAACTCCTGAATGGGCACAATTGTAACAAAAAATGTAAGTTATTTCCCATGGAATAAAATGTGGCAAGCAGGGAAAGAAAAATACCGAGAACAAGGAGGAAGAAACAGAAAGAGCTAATGTGAAGTGAAGCATAAAGAGACTGCAATAAACAGTAACCTAAAGTCTGCTTTTGAGTCCATTAAATTAAGAGTCTGAGCTATCAAAACACAATGGGAAAAATTAATATTATGGAGAAAGCAAATTAATAATGAAAGGTAAGAGTGAATGAAAGATCATACATGTGAATGTTTGAAAAAGAGAGTAATTTATGAAAATAGAGGCTTCTGTGTCATACACTATGAACCTGACTTTACAAATTCCTCTCTATTGGTATTATATGTGTTACAAAATATTGGTTTTATTTACAGTGACAGAGCAGTTCTCTTCTACTTGCTGTTTAATACACTAATAATGCAACCTTTAGCATAGTCTCCTTGCCTGGAAATATCAGCCTTTCCAGAATATGAGAGAATTCCAGCAGATAACCTTCCCTTGTAATCTCATAGTTTAGGAGGACTGAAAATGTGGTCCCTGCTGTCTTTCCCTTCTATTCATCTCCTCATTTTTACCACACAGAGAACTTCAGCTAGATGAAGAAACTTGAATGGTGTTGGTAACAGTTGAATGTATGTCATGACAGACACAAGTCTTTCCTGCCCCAAGTGGGACAGGAAGATATGTATCTTGAGGATCAACTACATACTGATTCTGAGTCCCATTCACCCTTCAAAAAATAGTTATTTTCTTCCTTTTGAGCAAGCATTGCTCTCCCTTGCAAGTATACTAAGGCTTGATTCTCTCTCTCCTTCACATTGATACTAACATAGAAGAAGAACCACAAGCAATATTGAAAAGGATTTTGATCTACCATTACTGCTCTCTGAGGTAACAACAGACACAATACTTGACTTTCATCCATACATCTGTCATTTAGAAAGGAGCTTTCAGTTGGTTTTGTACTCAGCCATCTGAAGCACCATGAAAAGCCCTGTGAGTCAGCTGAACTAGATGATCTTAATGATCTTTTCCAACCTAAATGATTCTATGAAAATAAAAAAGTGCACAAGATATTTTCCTGCCCTTAGTTTTCAGTATTTACCACCACCTAAATCACTGTAATAAAAATATTGTTACAGAAATCATGTCTGATTTGAACTCACCTTTAAAAGCTTTGAGTTATTCTTCTAATATTTCTAGGAATTATGTGAATTGTACACGTTACATAACCATAACTCTTGCAGATGCAAGAAAAATACATGCCCTGTATTTGACTGGCCTGGTCAATGCTGACATGTATAAATAAAACCACAGACTCACTAAATGTCTGTGTCAGAGTCATGGAATATGATGATGCCTCTTGTTCAGACTTTGTATTTATGTTATTTGATGTCACCTGTTACAGTAATTCACTTGAAGAAATACTTCAGTGATTAAAATATCACTTCCTGAGATGAGACTTCTTACATCAGCATGGTAGTGAGAGGATGGAGTCTCTGTGTATAAATAATGCATAATTAGAGTGGATTGTTACACATGATAATCCCTATTCATAAATACTGTCATTACATCTGCTGTTAAAAGCCATGTTAGGATCCCGATTTTAAGAAAAGCCAAAATCGTTTGTTCTTAGTCTTCCTGATACTCTCAGGTATCAGCTGGCATCTAAATAAAATGCTGAACCACTGCTTTCTGTTGATGATCTTAAAACTCTTATCTTCCAGTTATACCACATCAAGTCTGCAAGAAGCAAAAAGCCAATGCTCAGAAACCACCCCAGGCTTCATGATATTCATTTGCAGTCACTCTGCTCTTCAAATGAGCAGGTGCCTCTTAGAGCAAGGTGAGTGCTCAAGAACTGAGAGGCGCTATAGCTTGCACAGGGACTGCTGCTTGAAAGAACAAGCAGAAAACTTTCAGTCAAGTCTGTGACTGGCTCTCTTGTGCAAAGTAGAAGGAACCATAATGAACCTCCATATATATGGCCTGCCAGCCCAAATTTTGCTTCTCACAGTGACTTTTCTACAACTTCAGCATTTCCCTCCTTTCTTTAGAGAACAGGTAGAGATGGTATTATTCTGACCCTATTTCAAGTAGATTTTTGAATGGGTCCTAAAAGCTTGTTAGTGTGAAAGCAATAAAATTCACCCTCTGGATAGGCAGAGTTAGGGCTTTCAATCAGAAAGACTTGGAAGCTGTAATGTTGTTACTGTAGTCTCATTTTAAGATCTCGTTTAACAGACCTATATAATTTTGCTCTGAGGGACCTCTCGGCTGACTTAGTAACCAAAGAAGAACTTTGTCACTGACCTTCTATGCTACCACCTAAAGTTCCTAAATCTGGATATATAAGAAAGCTGTAAGCACATATATTGCGGTATATATACATACAGTAACTGTCTTGAGTATACATACCCAGGGTGTATGCAAAGGGCCAGAACAAGAACCAAAGAGAAATTGGAAGTAAATGTGGCATTTTCTACACTACTTGTAGTTCTAACACATCCACAGCCCCATCAAAATACTCCTTTTTCTATGATGACCCAATGGTTAAAGTTTGGACCAGATGATCTTTCAGGGCACCTTCCAACCTGGGCTGTTCTATGATTCTGTGACTGGGAGACAATCAGTACATGGCTGGGTCCTCTCCTGGGCTGGGAAAACAAAGTGTTGTTCTGAGATTGTTGCTAACCTGCAGGTCAAAGGTCTTCCAAAACATTTCATATGGCCTGTCACCACCCCTGGGAGTAGTGTTACTGTTTTACTTTCAAAGCTATCTACAGGGGCATCTAAGGTCAAATATCCAGCCAAAGGAAAGGATGTGTCAAATTAAAACATTTGCATTGCAATCTGGAAATCTTGTTGTCCTTTTTTTTTTTTTTTCCCATAAGAGATACTGTTGCAAATTCCAAATAGCTCAAAAATCCTGGGCAACTTCTGCAGTGTTTATTTACCATATTTTGTTTTGCCTGATTCTATACCAAATCAACAGCCTTTCCCAATACACCTGTAGCTAGTGTGTTCAGATTCACATTGCATAGAACAATGTGTCACCCAGTGGTATTTGTGTTACCTTATTCAAATGGAAGCTGTAGGATCAGATACTTCCAGGAACTGTTCTCAGTGATGGGGTATACATTGCCTTTTATGTTTGCTCAATGAAGCTTCACAATACATGGACTGCATAATTACAGAAAAGCAACTACTGTTGAGAGGCAATCTGTGTGAACAGTACTTGTACTGTAGTTTTGTGGCACACAGGCAAGTCTGTGTGGGTCCATGCGGTTCCTACCACTCTTTCCACATCAACATCCTGTTTCCAGGACTAGTTACAAGAGGCTCTCAGAAAAGCCAGGTAAGTCTGACACTTTACCTTTGTTGAAGAATTCCCTGCGTTCTTCAGATGAGAGTAGTTTCATTTATATCATTAGCTATCCCTTTTTATGTAGAACACAGAATAATATAAGCAGATGCCACCAGTTTTACAGTTTATCTTTACAGAAGAACAATAGATGTGAGATTATAAGCAAGTTTAGAAGAAGAGTACTGTAGTCTTCAACACAATGTTCCAAATACAGACTCTTCCTCCCTACCTGGGTGTTCAGTTGCTAGCTTATGCCAATGTGTCTTCACTCTTGTGGTTATCTATAATGATAAACTATGTCTATATATAAAAGATATTTATAAAGTACAGCTGTTGAGTATTCCTTTTACAGTGCGGCTGAGTAAGCACATCCAAATTTCAAGTGTCAAACATGCCCCTCTGATACCTACCTCACATTCCCTTGCAGCAGTGCTGGCACTTGAATTGCAGAGCTCTGTCTCAAGGCACTGACAATGTGACTATTTCCCAACACATTAGAGAGGGAACATTTCCTAGCTAAGGTAATATCTTACAGAAGTAGCCTGACGCAGTAAGCACTCCTGTCACCCAGTGAGACTGACATGCTGTCACACTACTGGACTTGTAGGTCTCACCTGTGGGGACTTTATTAACTGAAGAGATTTCTTGATCTCAAAAGGCCTCTGCTGCAGCCACCATGGCACTCAATGTCAGAGGCATACTAGGCAGCCCTTTAAACATCCTGTCCTTTGATTCGGAGAAAACTCCAGGAACAAACTTGCCAACAAAGTTTTACGTTGACAAGTACATATTCTTCATTGTGGCACCAGGAGGCACGGGGAGCAGCTCTTCCAAGCCCGTCTGTCCGTATTGCCGCACAGGCCATCCTTATACAGTCACTGGGCATACATACATGTTCATGAGACTACACATGAATTACATCATTTTCCAGAAAGTGTCCAGTAGATATACAAAAGGTGATGATGGTCTTTGAGAGTGGTTTAAAATATCATACCTGCTGGTAGTCTTTGGAGCTCCAGCTTAATTAACATTACAGACATAGCAGTCATCCTTTCCCATTGAGCAGGACCTCTGCTGGTCCTGGATACTCCCCATCCCCAGATCCTGTTTTTCTACGTTTTGTACTAAGGTCCGAAGGACCTAAAACTAAGTCAATTACCTTCAAGAGTCTCAGTTATTTTCCATTACAAAGCCACTAGACTTTATAGTTACTTAGAACTGATTACATTTGGTGCCTCCTAGTCTCACCTTCCACCTTCAGACATCCCTGGTACCCAAGACATTCACTACTACTAACAGTAATCAGTTTAAAATTGGAAAAGTAACCAAGAAGCTTACAATGCTTTCATGTTCTCTGGAGGAAAAATGAAGGGAAACATAATCTTAAACTATTATCTCTAAAGGACAATCCAAATAGAAAAAAAAATAAATCCAAGAAAGAATTGCAGTTTTATGCAGGCATCACTAGAAATATTATGCTATTAGAGAAGTTGGCAACCTATCTAGAACAGTGTTTCCTGACACCCTGGAGAAGAAAAAGAAGAGATCCACAGAAAGGTAACAAAAATGCCAAAGATGTTTTGAGCTCTTCCACACAACTGCACCTGATCAATTTTGGATTTTTAAATTTAAATAGTGAGTTAGCAAAATTGATTAGCCCCTCTTAGCCTTCAAACAAAAGTAGTAATTTGACCAATGAAATTCAGATGTAACAGCACATGCAGCTGGCCAAAGAAAAGGAAGAAATAAAATCTTCTTTATAAGGTGCATGACTCAGTTGTAAAATTCTATGCCAGATGTTATGCAATATAAAAAACAACCAGGAGAAGAAAAATTTCATCAAAAGTCTCATACTGTTTAATTGAAATTTTATTTATTTAAATATCTTTTATACATCTGGCACTTTCCTACTGTCACAGAAGAGATCCTGGATGTTGGTGACTGATATCAGTTACTGTGCATTCAACAATTTTTTTTACTATTTTATGAGAGTCATAACAATAACTTGTTTTTTTCTCTCAAAATACGCAGCTGACATACTCTGGCCAAAAGAGCAAGAAATTCTATGCCCCAAGAAAGATAAGTTATTTATTGTTACCATGCCTTGTAACTAGTCAAAATCTGTGTTATAAGTAGATTTTTCTTCACATATAAATGATCTGTTTAATTTTTGTAAACCACATTCATGAAGTGAATGGATACAGTGAAAAAAACACAAAGTTAAATGGTATATAACCCACCAACTAGCACAAAAAAAAAGTGTAAATTATAAAGCGAAAATAACACAAGTTTTAGTGCAGCAAAGATTGCTTTTATTTTAGTATACCTTTGGTATGTACACAGGAAGATAAAAATCCTCAAGCCCTGATGAGTATATCTGCTCAAAGATTTCCAGTACACACTGGACTAGAAAGTCTACTCTATAGGAAAGCTAAGATTAAAAATTCACAGCTCCAAGAATTTGTTTATTGGAGTAAGCTTTAAACAGGAAAATTACAACTGTCAGACAATCTTAATTTGTCAATGTTATTCTCAGAGATTCAATAATCTCAAGACTTTACAAGAGCAAGCAGCCAAGAATTAATGTACTTGCTTACTATACACCTCAACTTTACTGACTTCTACCACTTACAGAAAGGGTTAACAGCTACTGTCAAATGCCTTGTGCATACTGCCATCTGTCAAATGTTAGCTATTGGCTAACATGAGCTTTCCAAAATTTTATCATTCACTGCTGCTAATTGTCCCTAAAGGAACTAAGCAATATAAAGGATTTTTATGGGATTTATTTGGACATTACTTCTCCTGAACAGATTTTAAACTGTGGGCAATGCTATTCTCTGTTCTAGTCTTTTGCTGAGCTCCCACTAGTCCAGTTCTACTGTTAATAAAGCAGAGCAAAACCACAAAGATTACTGCCTAGACCGTCTAATATAGCAAAACACAATTTGCAGTTCCTAACAGGAAATTAACATAGAATCATGTAATCATGGAATCATAGAATGGTGAGGGTTGCAAATGACCTTAGGATCATCCAGTTCCAATCCCCCTGCCATGGGCAGTGCCTTCTCATGCTAGACCATATCACCCAAGGCTCTGACCTACCTGGCCTTGAACACTGCCAGGGATGGAGCAATTACCACTTTTTTGGGCAGCCCATTCCAGGGCCTTACCATGCTCACAGTAAAGAGCTTCTTCCTTACATCTAACCTGAACTTACCCTGTTTAAGTTTGAACCTATTATCCCTTGTTGTATAGCTACAGACCATGATGAAGAGCCTGTCTCTTGCATCCAAATTTCCTCTCAGGTATCCAATTACCTCCAGGTTGTCTGTATTGCTGTCAGCTACCAAATAATTCTATTCTGCTCAGCTCACTTTCTGGAAATAATTTATAGAAAGCTGTTCACTGAGATTTTGTTGCCAGACATAAGCATTTATTTCCTCCATCATTTCCTAATAGTTTATTTAATTCCACATGGGTTTTGTTCTGTTCTTTCTTCTTTAAACACCCTGGCTTTGATGGAGTCCTGTAGATTTTCCATTAAAAATCTAGTAGTACAGGATAGGTTCCATAGACTTTTTACAGGTGCAGACCTGTAACTAGTCAAAATCTGTGTTTTGCTGAAATGTATGCAATTACTTTCTTCGGATAAACTAACATTGCAGAAATTTTCACATACATCTGAATATGGTGAACAGAAATGTTGCTACTGTGATTTTTTGCCAGATCCTACCTCTTTCCATGAGATTTGTAGAATACTAGAGTAAATCAGTAGATGCCTTTCCTGATTGCATTGTCTGAAAAATTCCAGCAGGATGAGTTAATCAAACTGAAGATCATCATCACATCTCCAATGTTACATTAATGGAATCTATATTGTTAACTCCCTCTATACCTTAATTAAAATTGACCCATAGTGTGTGATAATCCCCAAGAACTCTCCTTCCTTTCCTGTATTAACAACTGTCAATAACTGTATTATGGCGCCCATTTCTAATAGGGCTGAAATAAATAGCTGAAAAAGAAAGATAAGCAGAAGATGCAATTAAATTAGATTCCTGGGAATTTGCCTTTATTTTTTCAGACTGTAATACAAATTTCACAATTCTTAAATCTGAGCAGCTTGATAGTAGATTACATGCCTCCAGCATGGTAATGAAAATTATCCCAAAGTTTAACTCTCAAATATAATTTTCAAGTATAAGTGTCCAAATGCTTAACAAATTATATGTAGCTTTTTGTAGATGGAGTACAATTGGCAAACCTTATCAGAATACTTTTAGCTGCACTGAACATCATATCCAAAGCACTCAGTCTGGGTCAGTAGTTTTCTTGGGGGTGGATATTATACATGAGTACAATAACACCAATCTCCATGGCCAGTGAAGCTCTCCACCTCTTTTGCTAGAACGCAAAGATGTCACATTCGGTAACACTAGGTATCAGGTATCCAAAGCCAGCTCTTTAACTACTTGGTACAGCCAGCCTTTGACATTGGATTTCCTAACAGAATCTGAGCTACTCCCAGAAGTTTAACTTCTAAAGGGCTTTCTCATTGACCATGTTAATGTCACAAGCTGAGATGTAAGTGCACTGAGAGTTCAGAAGAAAATTTTAATTAAAAATTTCTTCATCCAAGTGCTAGTCTTCTGAAACTAAAGCTATCTGCAGCTTTTGGGCTATTCGGAATAAACCACTGGGTCCAGAAGAAGAGAAAGCTTGAAGAAATTTTCTGAAAATGCCACAATATCTGCCACAGAAGTGCCTCTATTCTCAAATCACAACACTCAACCACATTTTCTTTGGGTGTGTGCCTGACAGATGAAACTCACTATTTTCCAGTGTCTGACCTTGGACACATGAAGGATGGGAAACTAAACAAGACAGATTACATCACTTGAAATGGCCAGCTGAGGTCCTTGAACATGGAAGAAGTCTTCTGCTGTGCAGGATGTGAGGAAAATTAATGATCTCAACTGGAGTTCTTTAATTGCTTACCATCTACTTTAAGACCTATTTAGAAACAGAGGTTCACTGCAGTTTGTACTTTAAAAGTCAATTTCTCACATAACCTTAGCTTAAAGCTTGGAGTGTTTCAGTTTAATTTTGAGCTGGATGAAGGAATATCATTTGAATTTCATACCACATAAAGTGCCTTATTATCAGGTTAAATGTGAGGTATAAAGAACAGCACTCTATTCTATGTTAACTTGAATTAAACTTCGCGGCAATTCAGAAAGACAGAAATCAAATGAATGTGCAGGGATTTATTACTAAAGAATGAACAAAAGAAATAATTTGTGATCCCCATTTCCTGTTTGCTATATCTTAAAACAGTAACTGGATTTGTAACCTCAAAATCATGATGCAAGGAAGGGTGACAGATATTTAAAGGGACTGTTTCCAAAGAAACAAAAAAGTATAGCAAAAGTTATATAAAGAAATGGAAACTTGTAAGGAAAATAAATTAAGCATGGAAAGTAATGCAGCTGGACATCTCACACCTCTACAACTGCTGCTAACGAGCAACTTAACATCACTAGAGCATCTAGTTAAAACTAACTTAAATGAAAACACTAACACACTGTTAAAGACCCCAAACCCCACCATAAATCCAACATCCTATTTTCTCACATGACTAAAGTTTGCAGGATTAAATGCCAGCTAAACTCTTTAGAATTTGCACATTTCCTAAACAGTCACACTAAGCAAAGGGCACAGCTGCGATCTTTAATAAGAGCATTCAGTAAATGTATTCATTACAAATGCACTTTGTATCCACCACTTTTGGGTGTTCTGTCCATCTTACTTTCCAGACAAGCTGAAAATGAAGGTTAAGCTTGCTCTTTGAAATGGCTTGAAACAACTGTGCAAGGGGCTGATAACTACTTCACTATGTTTAAGATTATCTCCTCAGATTTATTACACCATAAGGAATTTCAAGTTATTTTCTGTCAGCACAGTTACAAACAAAAAATGATGTTAGCCAGAAATTCCAGGAGGATGGCGGTGACCAGGGGTGGAAAGATATGCAGGATCCTATGCCAGGGCTCATACCTCTTCCATTCTCTTCCTCCATGAGTCAGTCCTAGCCAGACAATTTGATTTCAGTGTCTGGAATGGGCTCTGTCCCTAACAAGAATGTGTGCTCTGGCTCCCTGTGGATTAGAAAGGAACTGAGGACTAAGCAGCTCTTTGTCAGTCAGCAAGCGAAGCAAAGTCAGCTTTGACTAATCTCCTCCTCCCAGCTCCCTGTTCCAGCTCCATTTATCAGGACTCTCTCTTCAATTCTTTTAAAGATTTACTCAGCTCTTATGACACAGGGGAAGAGATTTTAAATCTTAAGGACAGACATCTTACTTCCCTACCATCTCTCAGATGATAAGGTGAGGGAATGTCCTATTTTGTTCCTTAGATTCCTGAGCCTCCTGCCTTTGCTGATACATATATATGTAAACAACAGTCTGTTGCATAAACAGTCCAACATTTTAAAAAATTGTAGTAAAAATATTAAAAGTATTAAAAAGCTGAAGTGATACCAGGGTTATAATAGTAACAGAGGAAGTACATTGGTGCAGCTGCACTTTGTGTTTTGTAGATGAAATGACATCCCATCACCACAAGCACAGAGGAAGGGCCACAGAATGGCCATTGTGCAAGGCAAAATGTAACAACCAGGTTACAGAGACTATGAGAAACACCTACGTACACTTTGTTCCACACTAACTCATGGCAAAAGGAAACAAAATACACTCTACAAGGGGACTGTAGACCAGTCTAAAACTGACCAATTAATTCTTTGCAGGAGCTATGCTATGTTAATGCAAGGCTTTTTGATTCAGAAAAGGAAGTAAGCCTGAAGTAAACCCCCTTCATTGACATTCTCTAATACCCACAAAAAGATTCTGAATCCAAAGCTGGATTTGAAGATGTGGTTGAGCAACTGATTCGCTCATGGCTTTACACCCCAACTGATTAGTTCATGGTTTTGCATCCCACAGTTGCTGAATCCCAAGATGCAGCCTCCTATTTCTCTCATGTTTTGCGGGCACATTCAATGAAAGAAGCTAGCCTTTTTTTGTGCTTATCTTCAGAAAACAAACAAGGCTACACTTTCCATGCATGAGAAAGATGTATAAGATTCTTTCACGGACAAATTATGTATGTAAATATTCACCTATTTATATGCTTGGTAGCAAAATGTAAGTTTTCTTTATAATTAAATAGTCTTTATTTGTAATTAAAGATCTCAGACAGTAAAGACTAAGTGAATAGAAAAAGCTATATGTTCTTGAAAGGTATCACCATAGCTAAACTATTTTAGTTTTATGGAAACTTAATACTGTAAATGAAGGAGAGAGAAACTGTAACAATCTTAACTCTCCCGGTGAGTATGAATCTAAAACAGATTACTGTGAAGTTAAATATCATTTTCTGGTTCTAAGTCTCATACATAAATTCCTGTTGCAACAAAGAGCAAATATTGGGAGAATATAAAAAGATAACCAGAGTCTACATCAAATATTGTGCTTATGTATTGTATCTGCCAGATTAAGGTAATTTTCTCATTGCTGTAGGACCACTGGATTGTTTTCTGCTTCTTTCAGGTTCCAATAGGCATACCTGAATGCTGACTTCTTACAATAGCCTACTGAATAACCACAGCAGCAAAACAAAACCAAAATTCCTATCTGGAATGAAATTAAAACACTCAATGTGAAGCTGCTATGACATTATGATTCACCTTGTAGAAATCTGTTCACCAGAAATTTCAGCTGCCGTGTACAGTCTTATGCATAAAAGCAGTTGTTGTGTCCCCTGTTAAGCTTGCTGTATTAGGCTCATGAGGAAGATCTGAAACTCCTATTTTGCCAGCTTTAAACTGGAAGCCAAGGACAATGTTAATTTTTCCCCATATAGCTAAAAGCATATTCAGAACAAGATAATGAAACAACCTAGTGATCTGAGAGCTATTCACATAACTGCATGCTGTGAAAAAACACTTTAAAGAAGGTTAAATATGACATGGTGAATAGGACTGCAGGTACAGAGCCTCAAAACAAAATATGTAGAAAAAAAAAAAACAAAACAATAAAAATGTCTACTGTAATGTGTTTGGTTTTGTTTAAGGAGAGTAGATTGAATTATCTCTTCTGAGACAATATACCGACACTCTAAGCCACAGGGAACCTTACAGAACAGACTTTTGTTTCTAGAAAACAAGAACACTGGAAGAAAGTAAATAATTTCAGGGTTATGTTTGCTGGCTGTACAGACCACTCTACTGCAAAATACTCTAGGAAGTATAGTACTAGAAGTCTGCAGTTTTTTCTAAGAACCCAAATATCATACAGGAGAAGCAGTAAATATTATTACCTGACTCCTCTCTTCTGTAACTCTTTACCAGTTATCTTCTCTTGAAAGGGTTCCATGGTTTAAGGCCCTCAACACAGTTTTGCTCACTCACTTCCCCCTCTTTCTTCCTCCAGTCCCAGGGAATGGGAAAGAGAATCGAAAGAATGCAACTCCCACAGGTTGAGATATGAGCACTTTAGTAACTAAGGTATAACACAAATCACTACTGCTACCACCAATAATAATACAGTAGAAATACAAGGAAAGAGTACAACAGCTCACCAACTATATACCCAGCCAGACCATGCAGTGCACTCCCCCCTTCTGGGTCTCTGCTCTCCATTTTACCATCCTGGGCTTGACATGCTGTGGCATGGAATACCTCTTTGGTCAGTTTGGATCGGGTGTCCTGTCTCTGCTTTCTCCCAGCTTCTCCTCCTCCCTGGCAGAGCATGAGGCTCAGAAAGTCCTTGGTCAAGTCCTTGGTCAGACAAAATATTACCAAGCGCTAACTGAAAACACTGGTGTTATCGGCTCAGTTTCCAGGCTCAAAATCAAAACCACAGCTCTGTACCAGCTACTACGAAGGAGAAAAATGACTGCTGCGGCTGAACCTATGACAAAGGGAAAGACTAAAATGCTCTGCACTGGCCTAAACATTAAAAATAATGGAACACTGTACACCCCAAAGCACCCTGAAGAAGGCTCTGCTACCTGTTTTCAAATTCGGGTTCTATAAAAGCTTTGCTACAGATCTGAGCGCACTTACTCTAAAGGGGAAGCCAAAAAAATCCCTACCCTTGCTGAAGCAAAAAATGTGTATGGGACTGAATGAGGCATGTGAGAACAGTTGTACTTATGAGAACAAAATTAAAAATTATGAGTGCAACATCTACAGTCAAACTGCACCTGCCTAGTATGAGAAATGAGAGCAAAAATCTAGTATCTTCAGTAAACCTGTCTCAATCACATTGTCATGGCTTAAATCCAGCCAGTAACTCAGAACCACACAGACACTTGCTCACTCCCTCTTCTTCCCTGTGCTCTGGGTAAGATGGGGAGGAGAATTGAAAGAATGTAAACCCCTTGGGTTGAAATAAGAACAGTCCAATAAGTAAAGTATAATATAAAACTACTACTACCACTAATAACAATAATCATAAGGGAAATAATAAAGGGGGAGAATATAAAACTAAAATGGAAAACCAAACCAAACCAAAACAATAGACACAAGTGATGCACGATACAATTGCTCACCATCTGCCAAATAATATCCAGCCCAACCCGAGCAGCAATCTGCCCTTCTGAGTGACTCCCCCTAGTTTATATAGTGGCCATGACTTGCTGTTGGCTAGCCCCTTTGGCTAGTTTGGGTCAGGTGTCCCATCTCTATTTCTTCCTGGCTTCTCATGCCCCTCCTCTCTGGCAGAGCATATGAGACTGAAATGTCCTTGATTAGGGTAAGCATTACTTATCAACAACTAAAACAGTGGTGTGTTATCAGTATCATTCTTGGGCTGAAGCTGAAAGACAGAGCTGCACCACCTACTAATAAGAAAAATAACTGTTACAGTTGAAACCAGGACACGCATATACACAATCCCAGTTAAGTCTGCAGTTTTCAAATAAACAAATTAATTGTAATTATGTAACCATGTACCAGAGAAGAAATATCCCAGAAATATATAACTGAACTAGAAATTAAAGTAAGATATTTTGTAAAAATATTACTTTAAACACAGAGCCTCTAAATCCAATATTTTGGTTTCTGATGTTTTCTGAAAGCTCAAGACATCAAAATCATTCATTCACTCAACATACATCTAATTGCCATCATGAAATATGCTTTGAATTACATTTGAAAATAAGTACGCCATTTGCATCATATATAACTCTTGAGAATCCATACTACTACAAAGAACACTCTTAGTTCAAGTACTCCTTTTTCAAAGAATACTCCCTGATCAAAACAAATCACACACTGTGTTGGCTGTCTCACTCTGAGTTTTCAATAGTCATATGGCAATTATTTAAAGTACACTTAGGATTATCTATGAAATAAATAAATATGCTAAACTTTTTGGAGTGTGATGGATCAACAACATAATGAAAATGTGTATAAAAACTTCAGTGTTCCCCATGCAGTATTACACAACTGTCCAAATATACTTTACATTATTACAGGGACTATAGAGTCTCTCATTTTTAGATGAGCTAACTCATTCTTGATTGGGCATTCCTATAAGGAAAGCCTGGCATGTCTTACACAATATGAGCCTAGATACATACCTTTCAAAATTGCCTTGCTGATGTCTTCTAGAATACTCAGACCAGTGTGCATGTTGCCTTGCCACAGAAGGGAAATAAAGTAATAATTTGTCTCTAACACTATATAACACTAGGCTGGATTTGCATTGATAAAAAAAAAAAAGTGACAAAGTTTCCCCTGGTGAAAAGACATTCTTGTTTCTAGAAAGGCAAAACAGTGCAAAACTCTAATATGTAAGGTATTTCATGACAACTTATGACATTAAAACTGCAGCATGGTTTTTTATCATGCACTTCTCTTTGGCACATTTTCTTTGAGTTTTCAGAAACTGCCTACTTTTAAACATCAAGTTAAATAATAACTGAAAATCTGAATGTATTAAGTAACCTGCATTGAAACCGTGAAAGTGTGCCTGAAGGGTAACAATTTCTATTTCCTAAGAAGTGGGGGTAAGGAGAGGGAAAAGTAAACTCCGCTATCACTAAGTTATTTGAAAAGAGAAAATTATGTCAGCAATATGAACAGTTATAGTAGAATTTTATTTACAAAAAGTTGTACTTTCATTCAAACAAAACCAGTGAAATGTTATTAATATATAAAAAAAAAAAAAAGATTGTTCTTGAATACTTAGTATTTACAGTGTTGATATCTTAAATTTAAATCTTTGTGCTGCATCAGAAGCTGAGGGACTTCACCTTTTCCTTTTTTTTTTTTTTTCCTTTGGTTTGAACAAAAAGTGAAAATGAAATATCAAGAAATACTTAATCTTCTGACTCAAAAGATTTCAAACGTTTCCACACAAAGTTTGTACCTCAACTCACTGAACATCTGACAGCTGTAAACTCTCTATAATTGATAAATGTAAGCATTCTTGATACTGAGCCTAGGAAGAAATGACCTGCAATACTGAAATACACTGTTCTTTCCAGTGATAATAAAACTAAGAGATCAGATACATGTCTACAGTGCAGGTATTGAAGCTTGATGAGACTAAACACATTATAAATGTAGCGGCAACCATTACATCTGAGGAAACATTAGCATCTTCTATCTGATATAACAAATGTGAAAATATAAAAGATGTAACTCTGCAATCGCTGCTGTTGTCTGGTACCAAATTCGACATTTACATTCCCCCTCCCTACCTCAAACTGCCTTCCATGATCAAATGACCAGACGGCAGAGGAATATTGGAACAGCTCATTGACTGAATGGGGAAAAAACAGAGGATTTCTTTGAGTTATTTACCTTTCTGTCAGATCAATGACATCAACCTACTCTTTGCACCTTGTACTCTGTACTAGAGGTTGCTGTATCTGAAACAGAGTGGGAATGCACAGCTGGGAATTAAGGAGGAGAAGCTTTCAGCTAGATCAGACTGAATTTAGAAGAGGTTGATAAGGCTAACTATGCATATTAATATTAGCTACTTAACAAAGAGAGGCTGTCCAGCAAATGGTCAGAGGCTTTTTATTCTTGTGATACTTGATAATAGCTTATAATACACAGCTTTGCAAGACATCAGCTCAGTCTAATAATGTAAATAATTTCTTTTTGCACTATTAACAGTCTCCCTGCTTTGAAGTGGTAAAATTTTGGAGGGGTCTTATACTGATCAAATAGTTTGCAATAGATGAGATTCCTGCCTTCGTCAAAATGATGGGGAAAAGAATATGTGCTTACTCCTGGAAATATCAAGAGCAGGTGAATGGCCATTAAGCCATTTCCATTACAATATTAACACTCATTTTTAGATTTAAAATTTCTAAATTCCTTAGAAATTTAATGTGACATGCATTATCTTGAATATTTTGGCAACCAATACATAGCCAGTAGCTTGTGCAACAAAACATTCTTTCAGAGCTTACATGTTCCAGCACTTGCTGGGATCACATCTCAGGCAGACCTTCTTAGAGTAGCTCATACACACTACAAATGAATGCCCAGATTTTTTCACACAGGGAAATTCATTCATTGGCCTAGGCAGCTCAGTTCTTTTCTGTTTTGGTAATATCTGAGAAGCAATCCCGTGTCTTTGGTAGGCATAAAACTGTAGCAGAATTATTATGAACCATCCTACTGACTCATAATTATGTTTTCCCTAATTTACAATTTTTCATACAAATGATTAAGAAGTAATCAAGTTGAGGAAAGAATTGCAACAGGATGAGAGGTGCCTGTAGTGCTCCAAAAAAAATTTTGTTTATTTGGTCTTTAAAATGAGAATGAAAAATGTTTCATCACCAGCTGTGGGCAATTCACATCACTAAACCATTGAAATCAAGACATTCAACTATCACTCTGAAAGGAGAAAAAATATAAAAAGTGTCCAGCACAGCAGAGCTATCCAGAACTCCTCTGGCAACTACTGTGATCTAGTGGTGAACACCTAGTTAGATGTATATCATTAAAACTAAAACACCCAAAGAGGCTATATTCTGAAGTCAAGTATAACAATCAGCTTGAGAAGCAGGACTTGATTTTGTTAAAGAGCATCCATTTTAATCTCCAAATGGCTGTTTGGACTCATCTAAACTTAAAACTCAATACTGAAAGAAAGAGTGGCTTTGTTGAGTCATTTCTCACAAGAAGAATTGACCCAAATTATTCTAATTTTATCTGCAGAGATAAAACCTTAGACGTTTATGAAAAATAACTTCTTTTTATTAGATCAGATTCCTATCTGCAAAGTGAAAACAAATCTTACTGACTCATGGATATTTCTCCCAATGTACATGTAGCTGGTTTCTTGCAAAGCCATGACCATAGTACCATACCTCTATAAGTACCTACTTTACTTTCTCAACTTTTTATTTGTCTGTTTAGATGGAAAGCACCTTAAGCAGCAGTTCATTTCCACACTGGTACAATAAGAACTGTCACGTTGTGTAAAGCCACACGTATCCATAGCCCTGGGTCACCTCTGACACTGGCCAGCAGCAAACACCCAAAACAAAACACAAGACAAGTGCGTATATAGAATTACTGTTCCCTCTTGCAAGCAATCTGTAACTAGGGGACTGCTGAATACGGAGGAAGTGCAGACCACAGTGCTTAATATTCAACTGCTCACACTCTACAAACATCTCTTAAACCAAGACTTATCCTCCATGAGCATGTCTGACCACATTTTATGTTTATATTTTAGGCCCCCAAAACATCCCATGGACCTGAACCACATAATGTGATGATGGCATGTCAAAAGACACTTGTTCTTTCCTTGTTTTAAACTACATGGCTGATAATATTTACCAGATTACCCTGATGCTTTAATTCCAAGGACTGACAAAACAATCTTCTAATTATATTCTCCCTCTCCCTTTCATAATTCCTTAGACTACCTTCCTCTCTCCTCTTAGTCACCTTCTTTCTGGGGTGACAATTCAGTCTATTAGCTTCTCCTCCAGCCCTGTATATAAGCTGTTATATATTCTTCTTAACCTTTCTTCATCTTTTCTATTTCTGCCCTGTGACATGGGTGACCAGAACACTACATGTACACCACAGAATTCTATAGTGACAAATGGAATGCAAACCCATATTTGCAGGACTTAATACCCTAACTCATTACAATGGCAGCTTTCAAGAAAAAATAACCACCATGCACTTGCTAGGCATTAGGGGTTTTAAAGTGTACTAGTTGTAATCAACCTTTTTGCTGCTTTGCTTGGAAGCAAAACAATATATTCCATATACCAAATAAGCATCTTTATTAGATACGGCCTCCAATCAGACAAGATATTTAATGCAAAGCTGTTCAGCAAAATATAAAACAGAAGTAAAAGGGAGGAGACACTAGAAAAATTAAGAACTAATAATACACTTACTTTCTCAGCAGCACTGTGCTGGTAAACATAAGCATAGCAAGAAACCAGAAACAGAAGACAGTCTCATGAAAATGCTTCAGCCTCTTACCTTGCAAAGTGAGTAGAAAGACTAAGGAATGATTTAAACTACATGAATTTGTACCAGCAACTTAAATTTTCAACAGAAACCATGCAGAATCTAGAGATGATAGCAAAAAGATGACTCCTTTTATTCCTTATGGATTTCATTTATCTTGCTTGGTTTCTCCCAAAGGCTCTTTCCTTTGACAAAGTCCTACCTTTCAAATAATGAAGAAAAAATATGGATAACAAAGTTAAAAGAGCTTATTCAGTACAGACATAGGATCAGAGGAAAACTGTGTGTCCTGATAATATACCTTCTTGTCCCATGCTGCCACATCTTCCTAACCGAATTGCTAGTCAAGCAACACCATACACACCTTCTCCTTCCTTTCAGTAGTTTTTCATTCGCTTATTCTTGTAATATATATAAAACCTCAGAACATACATAGTAGCTTTACATAACAAAAAGTGCCCAATACTCCTGATTCATGGCTTTGATGTGGAAAACTCTGTTGCCCGTCCCCTTTCCCTTATGCTCCTTATCTGCAATTGCTTTCTTTTTTTATTGTAAGATTCACATTTCTGTGAGTAGCTCTGTTGCTAGAAAAAAAATAAAAATAAAAAAAAAAAGGATAAATATACAATCTGCATCTGTTCTCACAGGAAAATGCTCAGACATACAAATTTTGTATCTTTCAGCTTAGTGTCACAGCACCTTCATGAATTGCCTAATTTTGATCCCGGCAATGAAAGTGCCACAGCTAAAATATTAGGTTCAAATCATCGATACACATACACAGAGTTAGAAGCTAATGATTAGAGTTGTGCCATGAAAGTGAGGGAACATCCAGATTTTGCAATATCTGATGCAAAGTAGAGTTTTGTATTTCAGGTACAGAAAGCCTATTGAGCAGAGTAGAGAATCTTCCCTATGTTCTGTATTCAAAAGGTTCCCTGCAGGACAGAAGTGTCTCTCATTTCATCCGTGATCACAGTTATATGCTATTTATCTTGCTAAAATAATGCAGTCCAGCAATAGACGTTTTCAATGTCTCAAAACCTAGAAAGTTAGAATCAATACATCCCAAGGCTGCTCTCCTTTGGAAGGGTGTGGAGCAACATTACAGGAGGGACTGAATATTTCCAGCATTCAAGAAATAGGATGAAAACTAGAATATCTAATCTATCAGGCTCTGGACATCAGCACTCTAAAGAAAGTATTTCATGGGCATTTACTAATTGTATGTATTTCTGCACTAAAAATATCAACTCCAATTAGGAAATAAGTAACTCTTCACTCATCTTTATTTGACTATTTAACTTCTCAAGCTTGATACAATTTGAGTGCCCAGGCCACATGAAAACAAAAGCCAGGTGATCACATTTGGCTTGTGATCACATCCTGGAGCCTGAGTTAACAGATGTATTACATAGTTCTAGAAAGAGCTCATTGATGTTCATTTGCTCTCTAATTTCACATATGCACTTACAAACAAGCCATACAAAAGCTGTGGTTGAAAAGAAAGTGGATGATACATTCTTTGTAGCATGTCAAAGCTGGCAGCATGTAAATGAATGTTATGGTTTAAATGAGGCTTCAGTTTCATTTAAAATAAGTACAGCTAACTGTCTAACATATGGCTTAAGAGAAAATTTTCACTTTTTAAAATTTATTTATTACTCAGACACAAGTTTAATGAAAATGAATTAAAAATGGTGACTTCTACATTAGTGAAGCTAAAAGAGATTAAGATAAGCACTAAGTAGAAGGAAACATGGGGCCACAGAACAGCTAAGGCACAAAATAATTTCTAGTAGTAATATAACTGAGACATGATTTTAAACCAGACAGAAACTCCTGAGGCAGCAGCAAATAAATCAAAGAGGCTAAAAGTTCAAAAGCTAACTCTGTATATATGATTCAAAGACTGCATGCTGTCAAGTATCAACAGTATGCAGTATTTTTGCAATAATCTTGCCAAAGGGTTAACGTGATAAATAGTGACAAGTTCACACAGACAATAAGATGAGAAATATGGACTCAACTTTAGCCTTAGATGCATGCCTGCAACTTCATTAACGCCAGGCAGAACTAGATGCATGTGTCTGCTGTCAGAATTTTGCTCACAGACATTTGCTATCAGAAAGTCATTTGAATCCATTTCCTTTATTACTATTCAGCCTTCCATCTCAGCAGGCATAACCAGAAACAGCAAATTCCTTAAGCACTCCAAGAAGCTACTGTTGTCATTTATTACTACAATTATATTTGAATCCGTTTTTTTGTATGCAAATGATGTTGGAATCCTGACACATAACATAAAAGGTACTCTACTTGACTGGCCTCTTAAGGGTACTTCAGAGCCTCACGTACATACTCAGCATACATTTGAACATCAATCCATTACATGATCAACATCTAATTTTTGTGTCAAGTGACTGCTGCACAAGCACGTCGTATCATATGACAGGTATGCAACTACGATACAATAGGTAACTCAAATGTTTATATAAAGGAAAAAGACCCCAAGGCCTGTGCAACATAGCTGCCTGCAGTCCTCACATAAACTACACTATTTATGAACCTAGTGGTTTGTAGCATTTTATCACTAGTAATGCTAAACTGAGCCAGGAAGTTGCTTCAATATTTAAACTGGATAAGGAGAATGACTTCTCCTTCCCAAATGCTGCTGATGATACAGAAACACAGGGGTCAAGAGATTTTATCTTCTCTGTGGTTTTCCCAGTGATACTTTGTGAGGCTCCATTAACTGGATACAAGAATTCCTTTTCAGCAGGACTGAGCAGGGTGGTAGAAGGAAAATGTTTTTTCCATCTTCTAAGAATACCATCTGAGCCCTGACAGGGACAATGTAAAACCATTCTACCTCAACTAGGGCTGCTGCACTGTTAGAATGATTTTTCTGAAGCTGCAAATATTGATGGTGGAATTCAGAGAGGTAATAACGTCCAACATAGTACTTCCTTAAAAGTGGAATAAAACCATTAAAGTGCAAGTTGACAAGGTATTATGCTATATATTGAAACCAAGACAGGACTGCGATTACTAGTAACGAAAAATAAAAATGAGACATTTGACAACTAGCTGATTGTGCCAGCAGCTAACTTACTACCTTTCTGTTTCTACGTTTTTACTAGCATTCAAATATCTCATTGGCTCAGTTAGCTATTATACCACACTAAGTGTACTAAGTGTCACAGAGCAGATCTAAAATAAAAAATAAAAAAAAAAAAAAACCAAAAAAACCAAACCAAACATACAAAAAAGCCACAAAAAAAAAAAATACCCCACAAACAAAACAACACAGAAAAAAAGAAACCTGCTAAAAATATCTTAACTTCCTCCCAAATACATGTATGTTGTTTATTCTTCTCTTAATTAAGTTGCCATTGTTTCTTACAGTGGCATGGTGCTGCTTAGTGAGGAGCAGATTACATCCAAAAGTCTACATGGCTGTTTGATGAAATGATGTATTGGTGCACTACTATGAAGAAGGATCCTCATGATTTGATACTCCTCCTTTCTATTGTTAAAATCATTTCGTAGAAGGACTTCTAATCATCCAGAGGCTGAAATACTGGTGTAAGAAGAAAATTCTAATCTAACTGTCAGAAATATACCCAAGCTTTTGAATAGGTGTTGTCTCAATGTGCAGACAAGAAAGAGAATATTCCTTAATAAACGCTACTTTCCAAGAATTGCTAAGAGAAATTTTTACAGCAGGAAACCTTGGGATGAAGCTAAATAATAAATACAAAATGAAGCTAGAACCACAGGCAATGAAATAAACCACCTGCAAATACAGTAGAGGGAAATTATGTGCCTATAGAAAAGAATAGTCATTATAGATTCTTTAAAGACTTTCTTTTCAGTAAAAAAATGATGCTGCTAAAGGTCATATAAGCCTTTGAAGAAACATTCTCCTTGTCCAAAAAGTTTGAATTTTTATAATTCAAACTTTTATATGGTCTCCAAAAGAGACTATTTTAATAACTCTCACTTCCTGTCTAAGACCAGTCAATTCCACCATTAAATTCTGCAACTAAACCACAATTCACTATTCAAAAAAGCCCCTCTCTAGAGAGAAACCCAGGCTTGATTTAAAAGACTCCAAGTAATGGAGAACCAAACACATTTCCTAGGGTAAGCTGCAACTGTTATTACTCTCATCAATAAAAATATGTATCTTAGAGCTAGTCTATTTTTCTGGCCTTGGCTTCCAGAATTCCAGATCACATATAGCATTTTCTAACAAGCCTCTGTCATCAGAAAACTTCCTCATGTATGGGGAGGGTAGAAATTAAATTCCTTTCATAGAATCATAGAATAGTTAAGTTTGGAAAGGACCTTAGGATAATTTGGTTCCAACCCCCTGCCATGGGCAGGGATGCCTCCCACTAGACCCTGTTATCCAAGGCTCTGTCCAATCTGGCCGTAAACACTGCCAGGGATGGAGCATTTACCGCTTTTTTGGGCAACCAGTGCCTCAGCACCCTCACAGTAAAGAACTTCCTCATTGTACCTAATCTAAACTTCCCCTGTTTAAGTTTTAACTCATTACTCCTTGTCCTATCTCTAGAGTCCCTGATGAAAAATCCTTCTCCAGTATCCTTGTAGGTCCCAATTTTTACTTTTTGTGAATTTCATAGCTTGAGCTTTCCAACTGTCGACTCATTCTGGCAGCTCTTTTCAAAGCAGCTATTTTAAAATAGAACTGTATTTCACAAACAGCATCATGAACTCACAAAAATACCACCACCTTGCTGTTTCTACATGCTTTTTCTAGTGTTCAAGGTTTTCATCTGTTCAGTTAGGTATTGTAACATGCTGTTATGCTCAGTTAAAACTCCATGACCTCTTTAACAAATTTCCAAGCAGTCCTCTACATTGAAAATAACTTTTTTTTTTTTTTTTTCTTAGAAATATGGCTTAAGAAACCATCTTAAGGCTTTGAACAATGTTCAAACATGCCCGGTGATATAACATGTATAGTATCAAATGAGTAAAACTCAAAGAAAATGAAACACGCTCATTGCTGCAGCACTTTTAGTTGGCTCCCCATTTCTCTTCTTCAGTAATCTTAACAGATTAAGGCAAGAACTACCAGATCAACTATAATTTCATTTACCTAGGGAATAATTCAGTGAAGCACCCGACAAGTGGTAAACGTGGATCAGCATTCTACATATCAGTACATAAAACGTCTATGTCACTTTCTGAAACTACACTAGGAAGGGGTAAAACACAAGGTGAGTGAAAGTATGAACCATTAATCTAAGCCAACTTTAGTGAAGATTTAAAATACATGTTTTTAAAGATTTGTAGTTGCAGATATAAATATAAAATTATTGTAGGTAAAAACCTGTTCATGTTACATTAATGTAACAGTTTCTTTCAAAAAAAAAAAAAAGCAACAAGAAACAACAACAAAAAAAATATACATACAAAAAAAAACCAGTCCACAAACCCAAAACAGATTTGCTTACTCAGAATTTTTAAATTTTTGTTGAAACTGGGCAGACGAGATATCCCACAGCAACATAAACCTATGCTATAATGATAGGCAAAAAACCAAAATTGTGCTTAATTAGAACTGTCACATAGGTAGAAGCTTAGCAGAGGAGTTTCCCAATGAGTTCTTGCACTTCTATTAAGTTTTTTCATTAATTACCATTGCCTAAGGGGATAGCTACTTAATCTGCTGTGGTACAAACCTAGAGGTCACCCCTAGCATTCTGAGGAATATTTTGAAGGATTGGGAAATCTTAGCTGTTGCAATGAAATGTAATGAAATGTAGTAAAGTCCTCAGAACAGAATGATAAATTCTTTCAAAAAAAAGGAGAGAGTTCATCAACTGCAAACACAAAAGGGGAATCAGATTTCAGTAAACTGACAGTAAATACTTATTTCTTTCCAACTGTCTCAAAACCATAAAAAATACTTTTAAATATTCACAAAAGAAGTTAATACTGAAACTGGGAACTGAATAATCTCAGAGCTCTGCATAACACACATTTTAAGTACAAGGCATATTTTAAAAGGTGACAAAATTGTATTCTTTAAGAAATAAAAGATTATAAAGTTCTTACTTTAGCCATTATTCATCTATCCCTCAATTTAATCTCCTCCCAAAAATAGCAGTTACTTTGGTCTGTTTGACAGCATTATTTATGAACAAAGAGCATACCCTGATGAACTCAGTTTTAGTGGTGTTTCAGCTGAATTACTAATAATTTTTCTTTTATAATCTCCTTTTTTAACTATCTGGTCACATAGGTACTTCAATATTATTCATGCAGAAAAAAAACCTGTATAAATATACTTGAAAAGTAATGCAAACCTTTACAAGTAAGCTAAATGCTATACAGAGCTGGTATTTCTCTGTTGCTGTTCTCATTTCAGTAGCTTAACGTCCTAATTCTTACAAGCTTTTTGTTTTAAAAATGTTGAAAGAATATGCAAAAGTATTTTGTAACTGATGCAACATAACTGCGTATTTGCTCAGATGACAAACAATGCACTATTTCTGAAGGACTTCTTTTTTTGCGTTATCACAGTTAGAAGTACCATTGCTTTCTTAAGAGGTTATGGATAAGAATGGAGTTTTTACAATTCAGAAAATTACTTTAATCTATTAAAGGTATTTTGAAAGGTCTTTTTTTTCTTTAAAAACGGCAATATTAAACTGAAATTATGCAAAGTCTCAACTGAGTATAATTTAAAAGAAAAAGGAGAGTAGAGGTAAACCATTATGGCAGTTGTCTTGTTTACCTCCAGAGTTTCTTCTCTTCGGTTTTTTTAACTAATTTTAATAACTATCCTTTTTGACCAGATATCCTATGGATCACGTTCTGGTTATGAATACAAACTTTAAACAGTTTTTGTTTTAAATAATATCGAATTAGCTGTTTGGTTTTTTTTACTTACACAGTAAAAATTTCAAAATTCACACATTTTAGGAAATCAGTTAATTTTAGGAACTCAAAGTCTCCTTCCTTCAGTCTTGCTGCAAATATGGTAATATTGAAACACATGCTGCACTTTGCTAACCTTAGATCAAGCGAAGAATGAACTTTATGAGCCCTCTGGCACACTGGTGTGCTATCTGGCAGCCCATGATAAAAATACTATTGAAATCACTGAACTGTTTATGAAATAATTAGAAGCTAAGTATTGTTTGCAGATATCACTTTGTGTAATTGAAAAAGTCAATAAGATTGAATTGTTCATGGAAAATTTCTCATCAGAAGAGAAAACAAACAGAACAAAACAGGTCAAGCAAAGAACTGTTTAGCAGTTCAAATCATAATAGGGAAAGGACAGCAATCACATCAGTCAGTGCTTCAGGATATGAAGTACACATATGACTTTGAAAGTTTTAGATAATAGATTGCATCTATTACAATATGTTACAATAGAAAGAGATAACTGTTAATCCCCATTTCTGCAAAAGTTTAACTGCTCAGCCTTAATAAGAGGACCTAATTAGATTACACTGAGAAACGCAAAATAGCTGTAAGCAAATACATGTTAACAGATGGTTTACAAAGAGACTTGACAAGTGGAAAGCAGACAGCAATATGAAAGAGTTCAGTTCTCCTGTAAGCCATGCACTAAAAAAGCTATGAGAGGTTTATGTTTCAGGTTTGGTAACCTTAGAAAATATCTTAACATGCAACCACTTGAACAAAAATGACTATAAAGAATTCAGCAACAAATTGTATACTATCAGAATACTATGAATTTAGTTTAAGTTTTTGGTTTTTTTTTTGACAGAAGTTTTGTCAGATAATCAAACACGTTTGAACTCTTTGGAAACAAAATAAAACAAAACAAGAAAAATATTAGAAAAAGATCCAGCTGCCTGGATATTTTTCACTATGCTACCATGGCAAGCTTTTTTTGCACTTGAAATCATCCCTAAGAATACATTATGCTCTTCCTTACCTCAATACAGGTTGCCTCCCTGTTAGCAAAGGCTTACTATTAGAAGCTGACCCTTGCCATATTTATTTAAAAGGCATCTCTGGTTCTTTGCAACTAAATTTCCCTTTTGGTGAGCAAGGAAACAGACAAGCATCTGCTGAACTACCAATGTGAATTGATAATGTAGACTTAGAGACTGATCTAGGGTACAAAAAAAGAAACACAAAGCAAAAGAAATTGCTGATGGATACCCAGAAATCCAAATAAAATGTGAGACAACAAGCTTTAACATAGCTTAGGCTGAATGACCATTTCCTCACCTGAAAATTACACCTAACAAGATATTTAGCCTTTGTGCTCACAAATAAAGCCAGGAGAGGAAGCTGCAGCCACTGTGAGTCAATGCAGAGGGTCTCTGTGCACCAATACATACCCAGGATCCTGAGAGTCCAGAGCTTTCTTGGGTTTCACATGCATGATGGTCTTGAAAATGCTTGATTTTTTTTCAAAAACTTTACCCATGCTGGCATTTCAATATCTAAGCTGCAGAGGAAAATCACCTTTTTAAGATCCCAGACAGCAGACTCTGTTCTTGCCTAAATACCAGTAGATACTAGCCACAGAAGGATGTTTGTGCTTCCTCACTGGACAAAGACAAGAGGAAGAACAATGTAAGGGAGATGAGTCCCACTATTTCATTGCAAGGAATTCACTGCAATGCCCTCACTGTTAAGTCTCAAAGGCAAAGGCCAATGCCTGCATTGATAGCTCACATTTTGCCATGGGATCTCTGAGGATGCAACTGCATTTAGAAAAGCAGGGCTTTCTCATGCTTTGTCAAGCTCCTGCAGCACCTCTTTATCTTGAGCTGGCAAACATGTCCCTTAATGCAGGACAAGACCTCACTATTGTGATGATGCAGACTCTTTTATTAGATTGTTGAATGATTGCCCACAGATGTGTATGCACATCAGTTTCAGTTAGGTAACTTTCACTGTATTTTGGAACAGAGCATTTTTTTCTTGTTTCTTGCCCCTCAGTTTTTGATACTCACATTTTGCCTTTTTAAGCACCTCTTAAGTCCTTAACCCTGAGTGAACTGCAAAAAAACTAATTAGAAAGAAAAGATGAGCTCTCTCAATCCTTCCACAAGCTGACTTCAGTTGTGCTGTGTCTATTTTTACCGCACAGCCACCTTCCAAACCCCCCTCTCAGCTAGAAATCAGTGCGTCTGTTCAAGTTTTGAACCATTAGTTAGAAAATTAAGCAATTAAAGCAGACAACATCTGTGGACAATAATTTATCAAACAGTTTCAGAAACCAAAGTGTAAATTGAAGTCAGCTTCAAGAGCTGGAGGCTTAATATAACTTCAGGAAAGAAGAATAAAATGTAAGACAGAGAATGAGTCCTCACAGGACCTAAACTTCCTGGCAATTAGAAATGGGAAGATATTTATATTGTGTGATGAAGAAGAAAGAAAAAAAAAAACATTATAGCAGCCTATAAAGGGGATCATTTTAGAAGATCAATTTTATTTTAATCACTGCAGAACAATATACTCATTTAAGAAACACACCATTGCAACAATAGTCTAGTGAATTGAGTTCTTATGTGTCACAGAATTTAGGCTATGGGATACAAGTGCACAACATTTAAAAATGGTTTTGAGAAAAAAATACAACATGACTGGTGAACAATGATAATTCTTATAATCAAAGGTGATTGTGTCATCCTGATTAAACAACTAGCTGTAGACTGTTGACAAGTTTCATCAAGAGCAAACTTTTTTTCTGCCCTGCAAAATTAAGAGCATTAGAGGGAATTCTCCTCACTGAACTTAAGAATTATACTAATATTTGATTTATTTATATCAGTAAAGCTCTTATCCAAAGTACTACAAATCTTGTACACTGATCTATTTTTAAGAAACAATGAAGCAGCTAAAAATACCAACAATAAATACTTATGGTACTAAATAACCTGTGGTTTTGCTGATAAATAGAAAAAGGTGACAGCTGAAAGATAATTATAATCATCCTCTATCAGATACAGGCTTCTAAGCATATTACCTACTGGCAGAACAAGCTTAGGCTCACTGAAAACATCCAAGACAGATTCTCTACTTAGTAGACTGCAGAACAATAAGCAAGACATATCCTGAATGTGTTGCAAGTCCTGCAACACACCTGATTTCTGCCCCTATTCATCTTACCTTTTACGTTACTTTTTAAAATCATTTGTGAGTTTGAGAGCCTCAAACCAATCCAATTTGGGCAGCAATTCCTATGCATTCCTATTTTGCTGTAATGTTTTCTTTCCATTTCAATCAAGCGCCTAATTCAAACTAATCTTTGTAACTCCTTTGGATTCTAAGAATAACTAGAAGTACTGGACATGGAAGCCAGAAGCGTGCCCATCACCTTCTTATTCCATACAAACACATAAAATAACCCTCTTCCATATAAAGTGCATATCATTGCACATCTTACTCCAGTACTTTTTCTAAATTAAGACAAAGCTGGATAGCTTATCACATAAGCAGGTACCTCTAGCTTTTATTTTTGGCACCAGTGTAAAGGCTTTGATACTTTTACATACTTGTATTTATGCATGGAGGGAAAATCAAGGACATTACTCAGACAGGAACAAAATCAGAATTCCACTAAGAGGCAAATGTTTTCTTCAAATTTGAATACAGAAAGAAGACTCCTACTCTCTAGCAGACATATCAGGTGTAATTATATGTGTCAAGTTAAAGGGGAAAATGTATCTGTGAATCAAAATAAGGCTTTGGTCATTCCCAAACTGTAAATTCTTTGAGCTCAAATACAGTGAATAATTGCAGCTGAAAGGGGACAAATAATCAGAGCTAAGTACAAAATACCGCAGTGTCACTTTTATCCATTGCATTTTTTAGCCTAAGACCTCATGACTGGTTCTTAGAAGAGCCCAAGAGCAGATTTAGAACTGCACACTGTGGAGCCAGTGCAGAAAATTGCAGAGGCACCAGGACCTGGGAGAGAAGCGCAGCACTCCTGGAAGACAGCAAGAGCTGGACCCTGTGCTCCAAAACAACACAAGGTAAAAACAATTACCTCCCAGTTAAGACCTCAGCTTTTTGAAGGGTAGCAGATGCCAGCTTCTGATGGGTTCCTTAAAACAGTTAACTTTCCTTCAGGCTTCCCTATTTAGCAGATGAACTGACAAAGCACAGTGCTGATGACACACCAGTAAAAGGCTCCCTCTGCATTATAACAGCAGAAGGATGAGAGGAGGTCTATGCAAGCACATCACATACACCATTCATTTTCCAATGAGGAAAAAAAAAAAGCTGAAACAAACTAACAGAAAAACCCAAACCAACCAACCAGCCAAACAAAAAACAAATGAAGATGCACACACATTTCAAATAAGAAACCTACGATTTAAGGAGATCCTTAAATCTTGAAGCAAAGCACCACCTCCTTTCACCTACTGACTCCCAACTCACAAGCCATATAAAGGCCATTGCTGCCAGTCCAGATGACCACAGAGACAACAAGGACATAGTCCTCAGCATTGCTTTCTCAATGTCACACACAGTCCAAGCAGGCCACTCAGGCACATGAGTGCAAATGCTTGTAATGTTTAGGATATTATAGAGATGTGAGAATGAATGATAATGGGAAAAAGAAATCTGCTTCAAAATTTTGTAAAATAAAGTCCCTTTCCCATAAGTTCACACATTTATTTTTGTTGTGGTGTTTTTTTTTAAAAGAACCAGTAGGTTTTATTTTATATGTTAAAAAGCATGCAATAAAATTTTTCTCACTACATTTGAGGCTTGCAAGAAAGCTGTAAACATTTACTTTTACTGTAAAAATTAAGTTTTCTGACTCTACTGTGTATTACTTATTGATCGTAATTGGGCTAATTTTTGCCTCCTTAAATTTTGTCTATTTTTTTAACTTGGACTTTTATTTGTTGCAGAGTTTCTCATAAAAATCTGCAAACGAATTACAAACTGTGGTTAATGAGCTATGTATAAACCTTCTTTTTTATCATTCTTGCCATCTGCTTGTCTGTTTTATTATCAGCCTGTAAGCTAATAATCTATCTACTTTATTTCCTGTCTCACTTGGAAAAAAAAAGATGAAGAAATCCAGAACAGTTTTAAAACTCTCCATTTTCTCTGAGTTTTTGCTGAGTGGTGGTGGCTTATGGTCTAAAATCTGTGTTGTGACTCCATTTGCTCCACTGCAAAATCCTAATTTTCAATTTTCTTAAAAAAGCCTGTCAGATTTCCAGCAACATTCCCAAAGGAAATGGTAATACAACAATTGTAAGATTCAAATCAATGTATTTTTACACTAGTTATTTATTACTATTAAGCACAAATACTCCTTCTTGCCGCATACTATTCCTAGTGCAATCTTTATTGACTATAGATTTGATGTAAAATAATACTACAGATTTGCAGAAAAATAATTTTGCAGTAGTTATTTCTTACCTATCTATGTACAAGTAAAATAATTAACCACAACTTTCTTTCTGTTTACTGTAAGTCTAATACATGATTTGGTTACAGTCGTTCCTTCTCTTCCAGTTAGAGCCAATAGTTTTCTGGGCATTTGTATAATACTATGGTATGTCCCATCATAAAAACACAATTTATATGGGATATTAATCTAATTAAATGAAAAATTCTCTCATTTGGTCTAAAAATATTGTTGAAAACTTTGAGCGTTCCCTTCTGAATTAGACTAGCACTGCATTTTCGTTTGCTGTTGAAATTGTACCATGTGAATTGTTTCACTTCACTACTACCTCTTTGCACATGCATGGATATACAACTCAAGTGAATGTGCTGTACTGTACATAACACACTGCTATTACAGAGATAACCTTCATGGAAAGAAAAATGTTTCCAAACAGGTTTTCCATGCCTACCTATTAAATACCTAATTGTTGCCACAAAGTGTTCTTTAGAAAGCTGAGTTAATATGATTAGTGATAACTGTAGAAAAAAAAAATGATTAAATACAGAATAAAATAAAAGGGCACTGTTTAAAATTATTAAAAGTGCCCCTAAGCACCTTCATTTCTTAAGGGGTGCAAGCTACCTAATTTTGTCTGGCTTCAGCCTAAAGCAATAAAATCCAATAGAACAAGAATGAGAAACAGGACCAACCTCTTCAACAATCAATTTTTAAAAAAACAACCACAAACTTTAAATTCAGTGCTATATGAAATAAAGTCACTACCAGCAGGCTAAGGCACAGTGCAATCATGGTCTCTAACTGAGACACTATTTTCAGAACTAAGAGTTAGGACTATCTAACATTTGTAATTCGATTCAAAATGGAATAACTGACTTGAAGAGAAGCTGGAAAAGCCAGTAGGCTTCATGTAAAGACTGTGACTTTGTGAAAAATCACAAAATGAACAACAAACAGTTAAACTGAAAAACTTCATCTGGATGATCTGCAGATCTCCGGGCAGAACTGCTATTCTAGTGCATACACTCTATAGAGACTTTAATACACTTTGCACCAGAAAAAGGGGCATGTAAGTGAAATGACTGCATTTTCAAATGCAAGCTCATGGGAGCAAAGCCTGGTGCTGAAGACTGATAGTGAAGTGAGCAAAAAAAGAACAAAAAAAAAAAAACAACAAAGCTTGGCTACACATTCTGAGATCCTCATGCTTGCCTCAGGCATGCTATGTACAAAAGGTGCTTCTATGCCATGAACCCATGTATTTATTAGCTTTAACCAGCTGTTTTCTTACTTTCTTGTTCTCTAACATACATTATAGTACTTCAGCAAGAAACAGTACATGCATAAAGCTGACTACTTCCCATGTTTTCTGATTTAGTATGCTTCATAAGACAAAAACAAATCTTTCTGAACAATTTGTGTTTGTTCTTTGATTTACTCTCAATGCACCCTTGTGATAAAAATAAGTATATCTTCTCAGATATAGAAACTTGGCAAAACAGAAAGCTTATGTAGCTGATTAGACGACTCTGAACTCCACAGAAAGACCATGGGCAATATTCATCTCTCCTAACCACAGTGATTTAAAAGTTGTCTGGTCTAAGGTGGTTGCAGAAGCCTCCACAATCAAACACAATTCTGTCTTCGAGTATGACTCATTACTCCTAGCATACACCAGTCTCTCCCTGTTGATTTTAAAGAGCACCCGGAAGGGTAGTTTGGGTCAGGTATCCAACTTTTAAGACTGCAGCAGTTAAGTGAGATCCACTGCTATTAACTTAAAGGGAATGGATTCTGACAGAAAGTAAAGCTGCATATGAGTCTCTGGCAAAGAAATGCCATGATTTTTGACTCTCCAGCCTGTACCTTAACCAGTAAAGACTACTGCTCTTTACAATAGACAAGCTTTCACTTAATGGAGTCTTAAAGCTGCATGCCAGTCAAGGAAAGAAGAGATACAAAAATCATTAAAAAAATAAGGTGAATTCATATGCAAACCAACTATATTTCTTCTTCTAGAGCCATTAAAATCTACTGCTTTTCCCCTCATAATTTATCTGTATTAATATAATATAAAGTGAACCAAACACACTTTGTAATCAAGGCACAAGAGCATCAGGCTTTCTCTTGGCAACTGTTACGACACCTGGATAGGTCACACACCCAAATTCACCCAGCAAACACTTTTACTGCAATTGTTTTGTTTCTTAGGGCTAAAATACTAACATATTCTTATAATGCCAAATAAGCTACAGCTTAGTAGTGAGCAGCATCACTGCAATGACTAACTAGACCTGACTGCTCTCAATAATCAGCCATGGGCCAGAAGACCACAAGGCCTTTTTCCAGCCTGTTTTTTCTGTACCAATGAGAATACAGGCTGGTGTCACTCACATGTTACAGTACTTTGCTTCACAGAAAGGCAGGAAAACAGGAGGAAGCAATGCCTTTCAATTTACATACCCCACAGAAACGATGAAGGAATAACAGCAAAGAACAGCTCCAAGAAATCAGCAGTCATTAGACAAGCTCTGCAATTTGCAACGATGGCGTACAGCAAGTTTTCACTCAAGACAATCATAAAACAGGTCATAAATATCACAGACTGAAAATGCTGCTGTGTATTCAGTAGCCAACCAATACAGATTACAGAAAAGCTCCTATACCTGCAGCACTAGGGGTGGAAAGTTCTTGTTTTACTCACCAAGAGAGGGGCTCAGTTCAGATCATGCTTGTTTTTAAATAGATCTGAACCCTTTTACCAACAAAAAAACAAAAAACACCAAAAAAAACTACCCCAAAACGCAAGCAAAAAAAACAAAACCACAAAATCGTAGAAAGCAATGCTTCCCCATGCAATCACATCACCTATTTATTTGATAAATTTCAGCTCAAGAAGAGGGTTTAAGCTCTGATTAAGTATACACTATACGCTTGTAGCTACTGACTGTTACAGAATCTGTAATTGATATATTACTCTGTCCTTATCTCCCTTTTGTCCAGTTTTTAAGGTCTGTTGTACATTAAAGCATCTTGTGAACAAACCTATCACTTCTGTGATCTCATTTGACATGGGTATTCCTGTGCTTGTTGCTCCAGGCTGCAGTTCTACACTGCTTTTCCCATTAAGCCATTTCACTTGCTTCCATTCAGCTCAGTTTAAGCGCAGCTGCTTAAACAGAGAATACTTTAGAAGAAACCTTAGAAGCAATTAAGAAGCGATCTTTCTGCCATAAAATTTTTTGCTAATAATTCAGTTTTCAAAATTTCTCTTTTGTCTGCATACACATAGTGCATGTGTATTACCATTTTAGTTCAGATAGGCCTTTGATTTGAGGAGAAGCCCCTAAGTACCCTGTGGGTGATGGGACAGAAATAGCTAATGAAATGGATACGAGTGTTATCCCCTGGTCTGGCTTAAGCCTTGGGAACAGTAAACACCAGGTGTTAAGGCCCTGGTAGGACCTAAGTCTTAGGAACCCCAAAGAGAACAATGAAGTGTAAAGTGATTAGCAAAAAAAAGGAGGAAGTTTACAAGATAAAGCAGGACATGCATCTCAGAAACAGATCAAATGATGTAAATATTTGTTACCCTTAGTTGTTTTGTTAAATTGGGATGATAAGGAAGCAAGTGAGTGAAAAGTTACTGCTTAGCACTTACTAGACTATAAAAGGGAGGCCAGACTGAAATAAAGGTCTTCAGATTTCACCAGAACTGGAGTCCACATTTGATAAGCCACAGTACCCCACTTGCCACATTTAGTTCACCCAAGGGAGAGGTCTCGAGTACATGAACTGAAACTTATTTTGGAGGTACTTAAACCAGACACAGTTCATCTGCTGACAGTGCTGATTCAGTCCAAGGGCAGCAGCGGTAGTCCAAAGCATAACTCCCCAAAACACTGTGCACCTTGGGTCTTCAGCACCAACTTCTTTACAAACAGATCTAATCTTGCAGTATGGACACACTCAGAGAGTCATATCTCTGTTTCCAGGCTTCAAAGTCATTCCCTTTCCAGATTCTTGCCACTTTTTATAAGGAAGACGACGATTCAAATGCTGCCCTTATTTCCCTGGTTTACCCTGACAGAAAAAAGTGAGATCTCATCTATTCCCCTGTACTAAATTAGGAACTGTGAAGTATTAGCTTTTATTATTTTCCTCACAAGAAAAATATTCCAGCGGAGCGATGGGGAAAGAGAAATGAGAATGCCCTCCTCTTAGTAAAATAACTAACAACAATGGAGCTTCAGTCTTGCCAGCCACCCTAGCTGCAACTAGAAAAAAAAAAAGCCAAGTACTGACACCCCAATTTCATAGTAACAAGCATAGATATTAGTGTCCTAACAAGTAGGTCAAAGGAGTGTCTGACAGTTAAAAAAAAAATATACCAAGCTGAGTAACGCCTTGGCAAGGTCTAAGATGACAGAACTAAGAAAGTTCATAATGTTAAAATATACTGTGTCCTCTTAATATGAAAAAGAAATCCACAGCCAACAGAAATTCTAAATGCAATAGATGTCATAGCAACCATGTGAAGCAAATCTTTAACCTCTCTGGTCTTGAGTCAAATAATTATAATTGTGTTAAATGCAATGCCCTTTGATTTAAAAATATCACAATTACTGTAACGGAAAAAGTAATTAGCTTTTTTAATTAATGAGAGACTTGAAAATGCATGAAGGGAAGCATTAACATCTGTTTTCCTTGAGCTATTAAAATAGTTGTATAAAAATAACACATAAAGAAGTCACATCACATCATAAATCTATTACTTTGGCTCTGCTAAAGTAATATGCTTTAAGGCTCTAAACACAGATATTTGCATGTCAAGAAAGATTTTGCCATTCAGTTGTACAAACTAAATGCTTCTCATTCACTAAGGATAAACAAAAACTGGTAAAAACCTAAACAACCAACCCACAGAACAACCCCCATGATTTTAGTACAGCTAATAAGAAGAATAGTACTTTGTGCTACCATAACTTTAGTAGGAGCCACATTGCCCCTGGTAACAACCAACACAACCTTCAATACAGACTTGAAGGGAAAGTGATTGTACAACAGGTTCCTATTCAGACCTAGAGATTAACCTTACCCTATTTTAGAAGCCTACAAATTAGGCACGTACATCTGAATTTACAATCTATTGACAATGACATTTATATCCAATACATTTTAGCTATTTAGATGGAAAGCATGGGATGACACGTTAGGTCCCAGAAGTATCTATTTCTGTCCACTAACTATAAGGGAACTGCAGATTACCAATTCATGCATAAATATTTAGACACAGGTAATAAAAATTAATAAAATAGTTCTTTAGAGTGATTCATCTTTTTTCTTTGTTTTAACTAATTCGTCAGCATGTCTCTGTAAACCCCCAGCTGTATTTCAGTCTGACTCTGCTGTAATTCTTTGTCATGAGGGGAGAAAAAAAACTACAAATTTCATACCCATTTTCTGCAATGAGATTAATATCACAGTGAGATGAGTAATTCAGTAATTTACTATATCTTCTGCTGTTCTACAATCTAAAGGAGGACTGTTTCTCAAATGGAAGTTACCATTGTGCTAAAACCCTCCTTCTGAGCAGGGGCTTTTCTACCACAGAAGCTCAATATAATCTGTACTATTTCTTGAAAATCATCTCTCCTAAATGCAGATCCTGAAAGTACAGTGGGTGATTACAGGAACAAAGTAGCTTCATAATCATCCAAAAGGCTTTACAATATTTTCAGGAAGTATTTCTGGCTAAAACAAAGATTAAAAATATGCCATGGTCAGCCTAAGGAAAATAATTCTATACAGTAACCAAGGGTGAAAATAATTTAATGGAAAGTATGGCAGCTTAATTTTACAGGATCTCCCTGTGGGACCAAGTACTCCCCAGTGCAACGTCACTAAGTTCTGTGCCATGATCTTACTTAGAAATATGCATTTTTTTGTTCAAAACAAGTTGAGCAACTCCACTGGAATACATACTGGTATAAAACACGGGTAACATTATTGATTGAGCCAAGTTATAGGCAAACATTTCTGCTGCTGCAAAAGGATTTTTCTCTCTAAATGGCCAGTGCTCTGATGATTTTAAGAGAAGAACATCAGGAAGCTTTTTTTAAAGGATAAACCACTCTAAAACTTACGCACGATACAACTGTCTTAAATTCAAGAGGATACTTTGAAGGCTCAAACCTCAGCAAAAATAGAAGTTTTCCATAGCTGTGGTAAGATTATTTACTGCTGAAGATTATTAATACAGCTTTAATTTTAGAAGCTAAATCAGAAGCTAAGTATTTATCATCCATAAAATCCTTGTAAACCCTCTGCAACAGAAGACATTTGCCTGAAGAAGGAAAAAAAAAAAAAAAAGAAAAGAAGGAGGACTCCAGGTTAATGAGGTATTTAAAATGAGAAATAGGAATTCATGCTTCTGCTTGCATTTTCTAGATTATTTCATACATTATAATACATTGTGTATCACTGGTCTGGGTCTTCAATTCTGAGATCGCTCTTACGACTTCACTCATTAACATCAACAGACTGGCAAGTCTGTCAACAAGGGAATAAAAAAAATGACAAATTGAATGTCATTGGTTAAACCTGAGAATAAGAGAGTTTGGGTTCCTTCAGCTCACACTGCACACAGATGGAACTCAGCTGCCACAGCAAAAAGAAGTAAGACTTGAAAATAAGGCCTTGCTTCACTAGGTATATGAATCAAACATATTAAGGAGATGCACTGTGACACAGATCTTAGACTTAATGTGTTTGCATACGCATCAATGACAGCAATATTGTATACTCTTCTGTTTCAAACAAAGCCACCTTCACTGTTCTTAATCCCCAATTATACTGCTGTCTTCTCCCTCACCCTGTAAAGGAAAAAGATGAAGGAAAAATGAACTAGAAAATTAGAGATTCAGATTCCAAGAACTTTCTCAATGAAACTTGAAAGTTAAAACTTTAAAACCAGGACATCTAAAGCTTGCTGTGCTCCAGAGCATATCAATAGCCCTCCCACACTCAAGAACAGAAGAACAAGGAACAGCAACTAAATCTTCAGAAAAACTACTCAAATGACCTAATACCCTGAAGTAAAACCTCACTCAAGGGAATGTCTCCCCTCACAAAAGCGAGTCATAATTTCAGAGCTAGAAATTCAATGTCAAAAAAACTGAATTGTATATGTACCATCTACTCTTTATCTAAAACAGTGGTTCAGTCACCAAACAACACAAAAAGCCTGTAATAAGCACTGCAATTAACCTGTTGCTTGTAATGATGTGTTTGTCCATGGAGAGACCAAGTCTTCGTTGAGCAAGAACTTCTCACTTAGTCTTTTGTAATCACTCAATCTCTATTAACACATAGGCATTCTTCATATGGGATCGATGGATGTGTCCCACATATAAGCCTGTGCGACCTTGACATACTATTGCAGTTTCATAACTGGAGCTGTGTGGCTTTCAAGAAATATCCAAAGGACAACTTAAGAGCATAAGTTTTTCAGACTATATTAGCAGCACTGGACCAGTTGTTTACAATATACACATCACACAACCCTCAAGATCTTATAGAAACTCTGGGAACCACTGAGAATCAAAAGGCTTCCAAACCACCAAACAATCAGCACAACCTTTAACCTTCACTTCAACAACAACAAAAAAACATAAAACCGCCCCATCCCACCCCACTCTGGTTATTCCCACTGAAGAGGCAGCAATGCATTCAGCAGTCAGATCATTACAACGAAATTTCTTAAATAATTCTTCAAAGACTTTGTGTGATTTCCTCCTAGTTCCCTTCAAAAGCCTTCACACCTTAGATCTGCAGGGCTGACAGGCCTGGATAGGCTTTCAGGTTACTACTTGCAGTGACAAATGAGTTTCATTCAGTCCTACCTTTGCAGCTGTCAGAGGGTCTTCTCCTTAACTTACCTATCTGGTTAAAGCAAATATGCTCCCTCAAAACTGTGTTACAAGACTCTGAGCGATGAACTTGTATTTCCTGAACCAGAAAATATGGTCTCTCCATAGCTTAGCACAGAATAATACAACTGGAATCCAATTTAAGTGTGTACTGTTTGCCTGGTGGCAGAACCCATCCTAACTCCATTTACTTCATTACTTTTCGTCCTCTGTACATAGAGAATTTAGTTTCTACACAACCAACTAGGGCCCTTTTCCTGCATCTACAAGTGATCTAATATTTAATAGCTGAACTATTGCAGTCACCTGTGCGCGATGGGATGGAAAGAGCGGGAACCAGTGGTCAATCAATCAAGGGACATGACACACATCCGTAGAGCTCTATTACATGCAGCACTACTACCACATACACCAAGCCCATAGAGTAAAAAGAGAATTGCAAAAGTGAAGCTTATTCTAACAAGACTGGATCATGCCAAAGTATGTAGGAAGTACCTGTAAGACAATGTGTGTACTTTTTTGTAAGCAGGAGACACCAGGTAGCGCAGAAAACAAAAATGTTATCTTGACAAATTTGGAGTGATTTACTCCCTTTTCAAATCAACTGGATTCAGATCTGAGTCACATCTACCATTTAGATAAAGACAACTACATGGCACTCTCTAGTGCTTTGGTACATTAAAGTTATACTGCACATCTGCAAGGCTTTTCTGCTTGTAGACAAGTTCGGCTGGGGCTGCTGAAAGCCTTCAGCAAACTGACATAATCCAAGTGAAACTAAAATGAAACTTGAAAGGGGACAAAGGAGGACATGATTCCCTTCACTTTTTCTCCTGACCAGTTGCATGAGAACCAATAGAATCAAGCTGGGATTTTTAATATCACTTATTAGTGATTACTCATTATTTACATCAAGAGAATCCAACTGGAGCTAAAATTACAAATTGGAAAATACTCTCACATATGCACAGCGATAGCCAAACATCACTGTTTACTGATGACAACCTATAATATATTCAATTGTTTGTTTCACACTATTCAAATAATTCTATAAATAACGGAATAAAACCATAATATATTTGACAAAGTTTTCGCACATTCAACCTACTCTAGTTCAGTAAAACATTAATTTTATCTGAATGAAATACTGAAAATAAATGTGCATTTCAACCTAACTGCAGGTGAAGTCTTCTTGATGTTTTTATATCTGCAGGGTGGACTTGCACATTAAGCTTTCATAAAATATTGAAACGTGTGAAGAAATGGACTTGTGCTCTCATTTTTTTTTAAGATTTAACTTACACATTATCTTACAGTGTGTTTCCTAAGCCACCTCTCCACCATTTTATTTGATAAAAATACTTAGTTTCAATATTATTTTACAGCATGCTCAAGCTGATGTCTTCAACTTACAAAGTAGAAAACATGATTACTCCACAATATGGAATTGCTTATTAAAAATGAAAGCAATACAATTTAATTTGAATTGTATTACTAATTTACATCTGCATATAGCTTATTAACTGCTGATGGCTTCTCAGTTGAGTAGGCAAGAGAGGAAATGTTTTGATTTATGTAATAATTAGATTAAGACCAGGGATTCATCCATATTTAAAGTGCATTATAAAGTGACTTTTCAAGCAAAATTCTTATAAATTTCATATAAAGGGAAATATAACCCCCATTTTCAAGAAGGGGAAAATGGATGACCTGGGGAATTACAGACCAGTCAGACTTACCTCTGTGCCTTGCAAAATCTTGGAGCAGATTGTCCTGGAAGGCATGCTAAGGCACATGAAAAATAACAAGGTGTTTGGTGACAGCCAGCATGGCTTCACTAAGGGGAAATCCTGCCTGCCCAATTTGGTGGCCTTCTATGATAGGGCTACAGAACTGAGGGACAGGGGCAGAGCAGCAGATGTCATCTACCTAGACTTGAGCAAAGTGTTCAACACTGTTCCACACGACACCCTTGTCTCTAAACTGGAGAGACATCAATTTGATAGGTGGACCACTCAGTGGATAAAGACCTGGCTGGATTGCCGCACGCAAAGAGTTGTGCTCAACGGCTCAATGTCCAGCTGGAGACCAGTAAAGAGTGGTGTCCCTCAGGGATCAGTGTTGGGACCGGTCTCGTTCAACATCTTTGTCAGTGACATGGACAGTGGGATTGAGTGTGCCCTCAACAAGTTTACTGATGACACCAAGCTGTGTGGTTCAGTTGATATGTTGGAGGGAAGGAATGCCATCCAGAGGGACCTTGAGAAGCTTGTGAGGTGGGCTGATGCCAACCTGATGAAATTTAACTATGCCGAATGCAATGTCCTTGTCATGGTTTAAGCCACTATAACTCACCTAGTTTGCTCATTCACTCCACCCTCTTTCTTCTCCCAGTCCCAAAGGAATGGGGAAGGGAATCAAAAGAATGCAACTCCCACAGGTTGAGATGAGAACAGTTTAGTAAATAAGGTATAACACAAACCACTGCTGCTATCACCAATAATAATAATAATGACAAGGGAAATACAAGGAAAGAGAATAAAACTGCTCACCATCCAATACCAAGCAGTGAAACCCCACCCTTCCGGGTCTCTGCCCTCAATTTTTCCATCCTGGGCAAGATGTGCTGTCATATAGAATACCTCTTTGGTTAGTTTGGGTCAGGTGTACTGACTCTGCTCCCTCCTGGCTTCCCCTCCTCTCTGGCAGAGAATGAGACTCAGAAAGTCCTTGGTCAAACCAAACATTCTAAGCTGCAACTATAAACATCAGTGTTATCAGTACTGTTCCCAGGCCAAAAGTTGAAAACACAGTGCTGCACCAGCTACTAAGGAGAAAAATGACTGCTACTGCTGAACCCAGGACAGTCCTGCACCTGGGTCGGAGCAATCCCAGGTACATATACAGGTTGTGCAGAGAAGAAATTCAGAGCAGCCCTGCAGAGATGGATTTGGAAGTGTTGGTTGATGAGAAAATGAACATGAGCTGGCAGTGTGCACTCACAGCCCAGAAAGCCAACTGCGTCCTGGGCTTCACCAAAAGTAACTTGACCAGCAGGTAAAAGGAAGCGATACTGCCCCTCTACTCTGCTCTCATGAGACCTCACTTGGAATATTGTGTACAATTCTGGTGTTCTCAACATAAAAATGACATGGAACTGTTGGAACAAGTGCAGAGGAGGATCACAATGATGATCAGGGGACTGAGCACCTCCTATATGAAGACAGGATGAGAGAGTTGGGGCTGTTCAGCCTGGAGAAGAGAAGGCTGTGTGGAGACCT
>JASSUY010038291.1:0-32895 GCA_032466535.1 Forpus xanthops | reverse complement strand
GACCTGAGGAAGAAATTCTTTAGTGTAAGGGTGGTGAGGCACTGGAATGGGTTGCCCAGGGAAGTTGTGAATGCTCCCTCTCTGGCAGTGTTCAAGGCTCTTTGGGCAGAGCCTTGGATGACATGGTTTAGTGGGAGGTGTCCCTGCCCAGAGCAGGGGTGCTGAAACTAGATGATCTTAAGGTCTTTTCCAGCACTAACTATTCTATGACCTGGATAACATTTATAAGGGTGATCTTCTTAAGTTCTGCCATACTGTGAACAGACTAACATTTACATCAGTTTCTTCCCAAATAAAATTGAGTAATTTTGTTTATCTTAATGCACTACAACATTACTTATAGTTAGTATTGCCAGATAATGGGGTTGTTGGTTCAGAATATTATCCTCTTTCCTTCTAGACATTTTTGTTTGAGTCATTAATTTATAGTTGCTTCCTCTTATGCTCCAAAATCTTGCATAAAACACAGACTAAAATCGTTTATTCAGTCACTTGCAAGGCACTGTTTTTCACTAGGCGATGGAGTTTTTCTATGGTTACAGTAACTACCTAAATGTGAATTCAAATGAACAAATATTCTTATCAAGTCAAGGTCTGGTTAGAGTATAAAATAAAAATTCCCATCAATATTGTGCTTGTGATATGATGGCTTATTCTACTTATAGAATACCTAAGTAAATATTTCACAACATTCTGTATTTTGCCAAATACACTTAGCATGTCACTGTCTCTGATGCACTCTTGTCTAGGCAGTAGCAGCTGAACAAAAAATGAGGGAAAGAAGTTTGTACTGTAGATATTTTTAATTACAAAGCATAAAGTTGAAATGCAAAACTGTGAGGAACGTAAAATATTCAAGTGCTTTAAGACTAGGGTGGACACGTTGAAATACCTGATCTAGTGGAAAGTGTCCTTGCTAATGGCAGGAGGATGGAGCCAGGTGATCTTTAAGGTCCTTTTTAGCCCCAACTGTCCTTTGATTCTATTATATTCTTGTAGCCCTTGGGTGCTTTAAAAAGTAGTTTGATATTTAGAGCTGACTGAAATTTGTTGTTGCACATCCTGAACTGAAAGTTAGAGATAAGAATTGCAGCAAGAGCCGTCTTAGCATAAAATCAGGACTTTTAAAACTTTACCTGTCATATGGGCATATAGAATGATGTTATGTAATGTATCTTTCTGCTTATGTAAGTGTCAATCATCCTAGATTATCTTCTGTAAATTAATATATAAATCAGGTAACAGGAAAAGAATATCTTATTTTCTTCTAATAGTATTGTTTCAAAAGAGCTCTCTATCAGACAAATGGTTCACTTGACAATTTCAACTCAGAACTTGAACAGCAGGCTGTTATGGCTCCAGGCGTAGTATGTTACCTAGGATATATGAGACAATTTATGTTGTATTTAGCTGTAGTTAACTCTACTGATCCAGCAGGGTTTTTTTGTGGTGTTCTATCTCAGTTTGTCTTAGTATTAAAATGATAAATATTTACCTGGAAGATGAAAGATACTTACATTATATATGTATTCGTGACAACAAAATAAATGTTTTGTGATCTACTCATATTTTTCTTCCAAGCAAGAAAATACTTCCATAGTTATTTGAATAACAGTTAAAATGAAACATGTTTAATTTATTACACAGCTTTATTCACTATGACAACCAATATATTTCTATTTTATTGAACCAGACTTTTTCAGGTCTCTGTTCACATTATGTTCAAAAATGAATTTATATTTTCGTATGTACTTTTAAAAAAAAAATAACATTTAGGAAAAAAACACACACTCCTTTTTGAGCAGGCATCCAGATACATGAACCCAAAGTAGGACCTGTTTATGGCAAGCTTTACTGGGTGTTCATCTGATGAAATGTAAGGTTAAAATTCAAAGATGAAAAATATTCAATGTTAAGTTCAAAGACTGTAAGCTTATCAGTTGATCTGTAGAGATCTGAAAGTAAACTGTCAAATTCAATACCCATTGTGAGTCTTGGCTTTTAATTAACTACTATGGCTCCTGTGAGGTAGTAGAGAAAAGCTGGTTCTTTGAAGTGTGTTTTATTGCCCAGTGCAAATGCAGTAAGACTTGATAGATAACACTGCATGCCAACGTGATGGGTTTTTTTGGATTGCAGTGGCACAGATTCCAGTTATGTGCCAGTAATGCACAGCAATACAAAATATCGACACAACCATGTAAGCCATTGTGTGATAAGTATCATCTACAAGTAATTTCTGCTTAAAATATTGTAATGGCAATACTAAATAAGTTTTTTTTTTAAAAAAAATCAATTTAAAAATGGAAGTGTAAAGGTATGGATGTGAACAGATATTTTGGGATATGTTTTCCTCCTGATCTTTTTCCTTAATCTAGGCTGTTTCAGTTAAAGTGTTCCATGGATGGCAGCAGTATATTAATAAGATGGCAAATGAAAGCTAAGTCTGAGGAAAAATATGCAGGCAAACTAAAATATATCAAGATCTAAATATATCATGATCTAAAATATATCATGATCTGTACCAGATATATGATGCTGGAGAGGGACTCTTCATTAGGGACCGTACTGAGAGGACAAGGGGCAACAGGTTCAAACTTAAACAGGGGAAGTTTAGATTGATAGGAAGAAAAAAATCTTTCCTGTAAGGGTCGTGAGGCACTGGAATGGGTTGCCCAGAGAAACTGTGAATGCTCCATCTCTGGCAGTGTTCAAGGCCGGGTTGGACGTAGCCTTGGGTGGCATGGTTTAGTGTATGGTGTCCCTGCTCCTGGCATGGGGGTTGGAGCTAGATGAGCTTAAGGTCCTTTCCAACCCTAACTATTCTATGACTGTATGATCTTAAGTATCTGTAATAACAAAATTACTCTTCTACATCTGTTGTCTGATCATCTGCTTGTCTGTTTCTGCTGTTTGACCACATAATCTATTAATAGGAAAAAAGTATTTTTCTTCCTCAAAAAAGCAGGATAGTTCTTGTTACACATCTGAGTATATTGCACAGGGCAGCCAACTAGGGAAGCAAGCAGTCAACAGTGGGTGATTTCTGTGATAAATCACAATCATCCAGTCTTTGAACCAGGTGAGACATGAAGAATTGATGCCAAGTTCATCCTGATCAAACCTAAAAGCAAAACTACTTTTGTTCAAAAGTGAATAGGAAAATGTCAGTGCATCCTCTGCTCTTCCAAAATTTCTGTGTGGTTGTGAAGAAGGTAATTTGTTAATAATTCACTGAATTGTGTATGAGTGCTTCTATGTGTATGGGTGAAATATGAAGTTGGTGGGAAAATATTCCAACAAGGTGATGTTGGATCTAAATTGCTCATACAAGATTTAGTGGAGTTATTAATTCAGTATTATTGAATAAAATACATTACCATGTAGTCACCCCATTATTAGTGTAAAATTACTCTACTGGGATAAATAAATACCTTCACAGGATCCCATGTTAACCTTATCCAGTTATCCTCTGGGAGCTGTGTAATTAACTTATCTTGACTATGCATTGAGCAGGCCAAAATATTAAATTGAGTAGTAAGTTCATAATGTACCAATTTGACATCTACTGCCTCTTTCAATTTGCTAAATACCTGCAGAACGTCTGAGTATGTGGGCCCTTAACTGGACTATTTTAATCACTGGGTTTTGTCAGAATGGGTGTTCAAATAATTTAAAGCTTTTACTTCTCTAAGCTAAAAATATTTTCACTTTCATAATGGTGTAGTTTCCTTCCTGTTGTGGGTAGAACTGTAGAATTCTGTGCCTGGTTTTTTGAGGTGGAAAAGGGTATGGGGGAGCTGTCTGTATTTTTGAAGTGGATCTTCCCTATTTGATGTGAATGGACAATTGGGAGCTTAATTGCAAATAGGAGGCTAGAGTCCTTTGAAGACACCTTTTGTGCAATGAGATTTTGATCTGAGGTTATCTGTCTTTGAAATAGGAAAAACTGGAGTTCCCATCTTCAACTACTTAATGGGAATTAATGGAGGAGGAAAGAAAAGATTCTTGTCCTTTTACTCTACACTTAAAAAAAGAGGCAAGGGGGACACATTTCAACCTCTGAAGTTATGGTTAGATATTGGAAAGAAAGTAATTAATTGTGATAGCAGATAGGAACTGAAAGTAACGGGCAAAAGAGATGGTGGAATCTCCATCCTTGAGTATGTTCAGAACTTCAGTGGACATGACAGGACATAAGAGGAACTTTTTTATGCAATGGCTTGCTTTTAAGAGAAGGTTGGACCAGAAAATGTCCAGGTGTCCCTTGCAAACTTGATTGCTGAGTTATTACTGGCTTTAGGATGGTATATACTAGGGAAATGTTTGTGACTGTAAAGTGGTCCTGGCTGTGTTTCCTTCCCAAATAATTTAACAAGCAAAATATTTGGGAAAAAGATACCTTTCTATTGGAGCCTGTTGTACTTTAGTCAGTTAATATGATTTTGGTACATATGTATCCTCAGGTGAATCTCTTATGTAATATGTTTTTTTATGCAATGGATTTGAATGGTCTTAGAATTTCTTGATATTTAGTTCCTATTGATTCTCTTGGGAAGTAACACATTTTTCTATCAGTAAGCTTTCCTCTATATATAGCCCGCATTATCTTTGTCATAATATAGTGCTGCTGTTTCTAGCTATTTGCTGTGTGCCACACTAAGTAATCCATTCCCACTTGAAAGTTAATAGCCTAAAGATATGTTATACCAGATAACATTCATTCTTAATCATTGCTTACCCAAACAAGTTTCTTGTGTTTTTTTATTATTTTTTTTAACTTCCTTTAATTCTCTCAAAACAAAAGTAAAAAACTTGAGTGTCTTTTCAGCTTATCTGCTTTTTCCTCTAAATTCGCTCAAGTTTTTCTATGTCTGTCTTTTCACATACTGCCCAAGACTTCTACAGTTATTTAAGAGAGTACTCTTTGATTTATGATATGCACTTTGAAATAATCTTTTTGCCTGTTTCTGGAGGCATATTACATTGCAAATAGATCCTGAATTCGCTGTCTGCCATTACCTGTAGACTTTCATCTTACAATATGACTGCTTTTACTGAATATAAACACTGGAAATTATTTCCTTCTCAGGGATATTAACTTAATTTTTCTATTGTGTCTCTTATTTATATACCTCTTTTTTCAGAGATCTGACTGGAGCTCCATGCTAAAGTATACAAACCAGATTGTACATTCTTCAGAATGTTTTTCCTTCTTTAAAAATATGTGGAGTTTGAGGTAAAAGCTGATTTTTTTTTTTTTTTTTTAATTTTAACTTTACCTGTATAAAACTGATTTGGAAGTCAGTGCAGTGTTTTGGTTTGATATTTTACAGGTCATCTAAAAGGGTTTGTTTTTTTTCCTAAAGCTAGCCATCTTATTTCTTCCAGATACTACAGATTTCCCTTCAAAAAGGTTTCAGAAGATGCTGTTGCTAGCTACATAATTCTGTTTTGATCAGTAAAGTTTACTTTATGATAACAAATACCAAGGATGATTAGTTTTTTCAGAATCTTTACATGAGAGCTGCAAAGACAACACTGGTAAACAAAATGAGGTGTAAAAAGCAGAAGTATATTTGGCTTTAAACCATACTGTATATGAAAACAGTAATGATTCTAAAAACGTCATAAGAGACCTTAACTCTGAAAGGCAGTAGCTCTAGCTGGCAGAGCACTGAAACACTTTCAAGCACTTTGTGCTTTAAAGCTATTTCTACCCTACATGTGTTTCAGCAGTTTTATTCTTACTAATGTTAGGAAGAATTTGCTTCATCTGGCTATTCAGAGAATATTTTGTGTTGGCAATCTACGTAAAGCAATCCAGAAATACTGAAAGGATTATTTTGTATTGGATATGATCATTTAAATATATTACAACAGCTGGTAAAAACTAATCATTAATTCTACATCTTTCTGAGCTGTGTGTTTTATGCTAGGCATTGACATTCTTTTTTTTTTTTTTTTTAAGGCTTTTTTCCAGTTTCTTTGCTAGTAGTTCATCATTATATGCAGTAAATGACAGAATTTCCATGATCTCCAGTCAATAAATGCTGTTACTTTAAGTTCACAGAAAGTCACAGATCTTTAGGTAATGAGGTAAAATTTTAGCAAGTCTCATTTGGACAAATTGTTCTAGAACTGGACCTCTGAAGGAGATAATGCTGTCAAAGGCTTCTTATGTTTGTATATGATAATCCAATATCTAAATTATCAGATGTCTTCTGCCTGGTGATAGCAATCTTACCAGAGCCTATATGATTGTCTTGAATACCAAGCCTGAAAACAGTAATTATTTATTATACAAAAAATCATTGGATGGCCACGCTGCATGCTAATAGGATTTCTCTAGTCTTTTTCTCTAAACATATAAATAGGCTTGTCCATTTTAGAACAGGAGGGAATTTTTAGCATCCCAGAAAACCCTGTGTGTTGGTTTTGATATCTTGTATTCATCATATGAGTAAAAATTTCTTTTTTCATACAGGCTCACTTAAAAACCCTTGTTATCTTTATCGAACTAAGTCAAAACCTTTGAAATATTGAAAAAGAAACATTTATGTGCTAGGAAAGAAAGCTATTTGGTTCTCTGAAATCTCTTTATACATGTGTATTCTACCCGTCAGAATTCATTAATCCGAATTCTGGATTTGAATAGTTCACTGTTATACTACCATAAAGAAATAGAATAAATAAACTGTATATCGATGTGGGAAGAGTTATAACTTATGTCAGCATATTTTTAAAAGTTTTGGTTAATTCTTATTAGTTTTAACTTGTAAATTTGTATCATCTTATCTAGAATTTCATTTTTCATTGTGAAATTCCTTGCACAGTATAATATTAATGCAAGCAGTTTAAACTGTTTTCACTCTTCTTCAGTATCCCTACAAAATGAGGGGGTGGAAAATTAGACTTTCATGCCTGCATTTTCTTTAAAATATTACTATTGTGGGGAAGATGAATGGGATGAAGATTATTCATTATTCCTTCCATTAATTTCATTGTGTCATTTAGCAGTCGGAATCCTAAAACAATGTGTGCTTGGGGTTTTTGAATGCAGTGCATGGTTCTATTGTAGAACCCATTGCAAATTCTATTCTGTCTAACAAAATAGAAAAAATCAAGAGATCTTAGGCAAATTCATGCAAGACAAGTTCACCTGTGGCTGTAAAATCATAATCTGAATGCATCGTTCATCTTGGGAATTGCTGTTGCATCAATGCACACAGAGATTATACCAGAGATTAATCACTCCTTTATTGCCTTGGCTTTTATGCTCGTTACCATCTATTATTGATTCAGGTAGACCATAGGTGTCACTTTTTTCTGGTTATTGTTGTGTTCCTAACAATGTAAGTACAAATTGATCTAGTGATGTTGTTGTGTTGAAGAGGTATTAATCCGTAACTTGAAAAAGTGATTAAGAATAGGAACAGCTAAGCTATTGAATAGTACGTAACCTGTTGAAGAAAAAGTGTGAGAGACTGACTGACAGTGGATAGTGTCATGCAAACTGTATGAGACTTTATAGGCATCTCAGGAACTAGATTTTATGAAGTCTGGTATCTGTACTGGCCAAATAAGTAGAATCAGTGGACATGGAGCTAAGTACAACAGAGAGTCAGCAGAAATTGAGAAGTGCAGAAAAAAAAAAAAAATCTGTTCATATTCTTTATCAGCAAGGAAATGGACTTGGAAGATCCAGCTGAAGTGTTTTGGTTTGGGTGTTAAAATATATTCTACACAGTCCCTCACCAAAGAATCTCTAGGTAGGCTGTCAGGAGATCAGAGAAGTCACGTGGACAAACGATTGAATAAGGTGAAGCACAGGGTAAAAACTAATGACCAGTTGTCATGGCAGAGAAAGGTCTTGGTTGAGTGCCATCATGAGCTGTGTTAAAAGGCATGACTGAGAATATGAGAAAAAGATAAAAGAAATTACTATGACAGAGAAGGAAGAAATTTTTCCTTTCCCTGTAAGAGCAGGTGTCCTCATATATAGCTGTAGGTGGTAGATTCAGAACAATATTAAATACTTCTTTGTGCAATATTTAGACTAGAAATTTCTGCTATAATGAGCTATGTAGCATATACATGTAGGGAAGTGAAAAGTACTTATCTATTTTTCTCACTTTAAAAGGAGGAAACATCCTTTAGAACTCCTTGCATTCAGAAGATTACACCTCCTATTGTAACCTTTCAAAGCCTATACTATGGATCAGATGTATATCTATTTTTAGTGCTGTCAGGATATCAGAATAGTTTATCTTTGGAAATAGTCTTAATTACCTTTCATAGACCATTTCCTGCTTGACTCTTGATCATTTACCCTTTGTCTCCGTTCTTGTGAGCTCTAAATTGTGTTAAGCCATTATTTTTTTGCCTTTTAGGTTCTATGGCACATTTTATCTGAGCTTGAATCTTCTAAAACTTATTTTACAGAAGTTTCTTTTCTACAGATACAAAGTTAGTCTTTACATCATCACACAAAATTACCAGCTTCCTCTTCTTTAAGAAGGAAGACTAGATAGTTCCCTTTTTGGGAGAGATTTGTTTCTCTGTGAGAATGCTTTCCAAGTTCACATGGCCTCAAGTTTAGCAATAATAAATTTAATTTTTCTTTTGTACCCATTAAGTGTGGGAAAAGCCAAAGATAGGTGTCATGTATACCAATGTCATAGGTACTCATCTTCCTTATGTTAATCACACCTTCTGTCTGATTTCAGGACTACATCATCATGGAGGTTTTTTATTTTAAGTTCAGTGGTACATTTATGTCAACCTTCCTATTTACTTGCTGTTTCATATATTGTTTACCATAAGGAATACAGAAAAAACAGCAGAATATACATTAAAAAAAATGGCAGTCTTTGCTAACTCATGGGCAACTCCTCTGTGTCGAAACATTTTATAACTAACCCCTGGTCAAACAGAAGTCAATATTCAGGCTTGATTGAGTAGGTCATAATTCTAAGAAGGCTTTTTACAATTGAATTGAAAATACATTTCAGCTTGTTAGTGACCATATTTGCCTGGGTTTTTTTATTGTAAAAATATATACATTCTGTGTGTAAATATATTTTTAACAAAGGAATGTGAGGCTATCCAAAGGAAAGCTGTTCAGCTTGTTACAAATACATATGCTAACTCAAGCCAATTATTCAAAGACACCTCATTATTTCTGCGGTTACGCAGTAATCTGAGAAGTACAATTAAAATTTCAAATAATTGAAATTGCTCTTAACCCATATGATTTCATATGTTGTATTGTTATAGCCCGGCCCGTGGAAGAATCAGTTATAAACGTCTTAAGAGTTTGATTTCACTTTAAACATTTGTTATTTTATTGGACCTGCAATGAGAAGAAAAATTTATTGCTTGATGTGGTTAATAAGGTTTCACTAAGGGGAAGTCCTGCCTGACCAATCTGGTGGCCTTCTGTGACGGGGCTATGGAACTGAGGGACAGGGTAGAGCAGTTGATGTAATCTACCTGGACTTGTGCAAAATGTTTGACACTGTCTCACATAACATCCTTCTCTCTAAGTTGGAGAGACCTCAATCTGATAGGTGGATCACTCAGTGGATAAAGAACTGGCTGTATGGCCGCACACAAAGAGCTGTGGTCAGTGGTGCACTGTCCAGCTGGAGACCAGTAAAGGGTGGTGTCCCTCAGGAATAGGTGTTGGGACCTGTCTTGCTCAACATTTTCGTCAGTGACATGGACAGTGGGATTGAGTGTGCCCTCAGCAAGTTTGCCAATGACACCAAACTGTGTGGTTTGGTTGATACGCTGGAGGAAAGGAATGCCATCCAGAGGGACCTTGACATGCCTGTGAGGTGGGCTGATGCCAACCTGATGAAGTTTAACCATGCCAAGTGCAAGGTCCTCCACCTGGGTCGGAGCAATCCCAGGCAAAGCTACAGGTTGGGTGGAGATGAGATTCAGAGCAGCCCTGAGGAGAAGGACTTGGAGGTGTTGGTCAATGGAAAAAATGAACATGAGCTGTCAGTGCGCTCTTGTAGCGCAGAAAAACAACCATATTCTGGGCTGCATCAAAAGGATTGTGATCAGCAGGTTGAAGTAGGTGATCCTGCCCCTCTGCTCTTGTGAGACCTCACTTGGAATATTGTGTACACTTCTGGTATCCTCAACATAAAAAGGACATGGAACTGTTGGAATGAGTCCAGAGAAGGGCCACGAGGATGATCCAGGGGACTGGAATACCTCCCATATGAAGTTAGTATGATACAGTTGGGGCTGTTCAGCCTGGAGAAGACTATATGGAGACCTCATAGCAGCCTTCCAATATCTGAAGGGGGCCTCTAGGGATGCTGGGGAGGGACTCTTCATGAGGGACTGTACTGAGAGGACAAGAAGGAATGGGTTCAAACTTAGAGGGGAAGTTTAGATTGGATCTGAGAAAGAAATTTTTTACTGTAAGGGTGGTGAGGAACTGGAATGGATTGCCCAGGGAAGCTGTGAATGTTCCATCACTGGCAGTGTTCAAGACCGGGTTGGATATAGCATTGGGTGGCATGGTTTAGTGGGATGTGTCCCTGCCCAGAGCAGGGGGGTTGGACCTAGATGGTCTTAGGGTCCTTTCCAGCCCTGACTATTCCATGCTTCTATGATCATGTTCACTTTGGGAACCTAAGTAATCATTTACTGTCTCCAGATTCTAAGTAATCAATTATATTAACTGCTTAAAAATAATTTGGTTTACTCTGGCCAACTGCTTGCTACTATAATCATGAGGAAATACATGGGGTTTTCTTGTCTGTTTTTTAAACCTTGGCATATTTACTCAGAGAGGAGACGTGTTTCTCTTTTCTCTGTTAGCATAATATATTTTAATGTATATCTGAAAAGTCATGTTTTTTAAGTATAAAAAAATTGCATATCTAAACTGCTTAAATGAGCTCTCTGCCAGTTGTAAAATATCCATGTGATTTAGGCAAGTTTCCATATCCTTTAATGGATGGTGTTCTTTTACTGTGATAGGAGACTGCAGCCATGTAATGTTACTGAAAGTGCACACAGTGCCTCAGAATATGTTAAAAACAGTTTAATTTTTCTTATTCCATCCTGTTTAACTTGGTTCCTTTGCTGTGAGTGCAAAATGAGGAAACACAGCAGATAGCATTGACCTGCGTTTATTATGCAGTGCTTCGAAGTAAAATAGCCACTGATAATTTGCTGTGGCTACTCCTTTAAAAGGTTTGGCTGTAAAATACTATGTTTCAGGGAAGTAATATAATGAAAAGGAAAATATGAGATTCAAATAAAGTAAATTACACCTGGAAATTGCTGATATAAGAGATAAATTGCCATTAGGGTTTTAAAGTTTGAGAAAATTGTGCATATGGAAGTAATTTGCTCTCTACTAAAACTTTGTATGTTAATGTTTTTACAGAATTGCCGTGAACTTGCAGAATGTGAAGCAAGAAGGTAGCACTATTTGTACTTTGTTGATAAAATAAGCTCTTGGTATAAAAACAGTGCAAGCTGTCAAGTGGCAAATGCTGCCATTTGTCTCCTTAGCACCTGGCTAATGATCCATAACAAATATCAGGGCTTGTGATAAGAGAGTGATAACTGTACAGTGGCATAATCCAGTGTCATGGCACGAACTTAACACCATGGGCTTCAGTGATGTTTTAACCACTTTGCTCTTGAAGACTAACACTGAAAGGGCTTTCCTGCCCAAATAAATTGGTCTGGGTGACAGAAACAATTTACAAGGCTCTAAGTGCATTCTTGGTCTGTTATTTGGAGGATCTAAATGTGGAATATTTAACATGAATAACATTCTGAAAGGTATCATTGGGATTTTGTCTGATTAAACCTGCCTGTAAAGCAAAGAACTGCATGACTGGTAGGCTGGGGTTTTCTTCACAGTGTTCTGTCAGGCAGCAAGAGATAATCAAATAAGACTCATCATGATATCAAGATGCCTCTGATACTGTGTTTGCTACCCCTCCTCTCTAAGTTCTTGCCACCTTTTGGAAGCTAACAGGGATAGTATTTAATTTCAGAAAAGCAGACTCTTCTGAAGGGTAGAAACTTCCTATCTTTGATGAAGGGGCTAAATTTGTGAGGATTTAGCACTGTACAGCTAAAGTGCTATGATTCTAGATTAATGTTCTTCAGATTAGATGTTGAATTAATACTCCATGGACTATTGAGCAGTTCTGAGGAGTTTATCGGGCAAATACTGTACAGGATACAAAAACCTTGTACCACCTGAAACTTAAAATTCAGCTTAAGTTCCCATCTTCGTATATAAAGACTGTCACCTTTTAACCCAATTCTAGTGTCATTACATGATTGTGAATTGGTTCTGGTGCCCAGATTTGACTACGTTTATGATCTCTGAGTATCTGTTTTGATAACATCTGCTTAAACTTGCAGCCAAAATATAGTAGGAGTTTCTATTCTGACCAGTTTTCCCTTGGAATACTTCCTCTACATGTTAAGGAAATGACTTAATTTTTTTTCTTTTTCCTATTACTTATTTTTTTCCATGAGACAGTTGTAGCCAAATTGATTATTAGAGACTGTAAATACTCTGAAATCAGTGGAGTTGTCTTGTTATATTATTGTATAGATTAGAATATATATACACCAAGTTAAAATGCAATAGAATTTTTTCTTCCTTGATACATTGACAAATCTGCCATGATATAATAAAAAACATCCATTGACTTTGTTTGCTTGTGGTTGTCTAGTAATTGGTTGATATTATGGTAGTCATCTCTTCAAAACTTTGAGTATCCTGTTCCACCAGCTCAGGTATTTGTCAGACCTTGCCGTGATATGACCTGGCTTACTAAGCCAGCAAAACAAATCGGAGAATTTTCTTTTGGGTTAATGAGCTGAATCAGCTCAGTTGAAAAGCATCATGGCCATGGAAATGTGAGGTAGAGCTGTATAGCAGGGAGCAGACATAGCTAAAAAGTCAGTAAGAGTAAAGCTTCACCATATATGCATACATATAATCTAAGATTTTGTTTTGGGGGAGAGGGTGAGGTGGGGGGTGGGAAGTGAGGTGTTGGCAGGCTCTGAGGTTTCCTGACCTCAAAACTATTTTTAGTTTCGAAGCAAAGACCTGGATTTGTATGTACAGAAATCTTCTCTTATTCAAGGTAGATGCATTAGAAAAAGGTTTCTGAAACAGAATTTTGTGTAACTCCTGGCATATAATTAAATCGCCAGGATCAATCTGAAAAGGATGTTTATTAATTGTATGATAGAGTTGTTAAATTTCTTGTTTCCTTTTTTAGAGGTTAGATGTTTTGCTGTGCTTAATCCTTCCTATCAACCAGCTGAGCAATGCTGCAGAAATTATGGTGTGGTATTGGGATGCCATCCTGGTATTTATTCCACTTGAATACCATATGATTTTGGTGGAATAGCCTCTAAAAGATAAAGGGTTCTGTGTGTGAACATTTCTGTTGATTGATTAATTTTTTTTTTTTCTTTAGAGAAGAGGGGAGAAATCCCCACATCAAACCCAAAAAAGCCCTCAAACCCCACCCAGACATAGGTCTGTTTCTTTCTAGAACTTCAATACGAAAGCAGTATTTCTGAGCAGGTTGTGAAACAGGCATTTGTAATGATAAGCCTGTGACAATCCACCATCTCACCAGGAAGTGTACTTTAAAGTTGCATGTGCTTGAAGACCATACTTGCAAGGGGCACGTTTAAATATGCTGAGCAGACACACCTGACCCTTTTAGCCAGGATGATTACCTGTTCTCCTGAGATAAGGTTGACAAGTGATTGAATAACAGAGGCCAGAGCAGGAAATCAATTCTGTGCTAATGAGCACACCAGGCTATCGGGCAAGCAAATAGCACACAATTGGTTAGGTTAAAGACAATATTCATCTACTTAGGGTGAAATGAAAAAGTACTCCTGATCCTGTGAAATGCATTGTGAAAGTTAATTTTTATTTAAGTGTTCTTGTCTTACATACCTAAACCACTTTTGCTCTTGAAAATTATGGAGTCCCACAGTTATTCATAAATAACCTTTCTGTCATCTAACACGTATCTTGATTGAGCTCCTGTAGTCTCGGCATATAATCATTTATTGTGTGGACCAGAATAGGTGGAGCAGAGATACTGCTGTCAAGTTAGTTCATCAGTTATCAGCTTGGTTGAGAAACATCACCTTTCATTAATGAACATAGGTGAAGACCCCGTAATCAGCTTCATTTAGACTACAGCCATTTTAGACATGCCCTCTTTCCTGGGCAATGAAAAGGAGATCTAGATCCTGTAGACTGGCATTCAGAAGTTGTAGGATAATTGAGGGGTTTATTTGCTTTCATTGTAAACCACCTCAGATTGCATGCTCTTATTTGCAGTCCCATTTCTTGTACTTAATATCTATAGTAGCATTCTCAGAAGCTACTATATTACTGTATTATGACAACTCGGAGATAGAGTCTAGGACCCTCTGGGTGAACGCTGTAGATAAGACACAAAGGAGGAACAGAAAATGGGGCTCTCCACAAAGGACTGTGTTTCTTGATGTTTTCTGATGTTTGCAGGTCTTTGGTAGAAGGTGGGAGATTAGAATGGTAAAAGGGATTTGGTGCATAATAATACTTATTTTGTTTGTTGCGCTAATCCCCACCCCAAACTTGGCCTGCTTATTTTTTATTTGGTAATGATCAGTTTCCAAAAATAATCAACACCTGTCTCAATTGTTGGCAGTGTATTCATGCGCTTTGGCTCACCTGGTTGAGCGACTCATAACTTCCTTGTAAGCTAAGTAACCCTGTTCTCACTACTCATTAATTAGATCATCTTTTATCTGTGATAAACACTTACCACCTTGACTAAAGGGGCAATGACTTAAGTTCATAGCTTTTCAGTCAGGGTCTCTCCCAGATGCAGAGCATCCAATGAGTGCAGTTTGATGCTATGCACATGTGTAACTCAATAATGCAAGCTGTTAATCCCAAATGAGTAGTAGTTATTATCTTTCATGAACTGACCTAATTTGTCTTTCAAACATATTCTGTTGCTTATTAACTGCAGCTTTTATTAATATGAGCTTCTACTTATTGCTGACTGCTTCCGTGGCTCATAGCCTCAACCACAGCTTCAGAACAGCAAGATCTTCTGAAAGCATCTAATCCGTTGTGCTGAGGAAAAAGTGATCATCTTAGGTCAGGGATAATGTTTCTGACCATGCAGAGAGGCTTGATTGTAGATCAGGTTTCTTCATATGTTCTTTGTTTCATTGTTCTCACTGCAGCTATATTCAGTTGTCTTTGTTAATCAAAAGTATGCATTTAAAAGCTGTTTCATGGTTTTGATTTGTTGGTTCTGCTTGTCTTCCTATATATGCAGTGATAGGAGAAAAGATCTGTTGACTTAAGATAGTTAGAGAAGACAGTGAAATAATACTTAGTAGGTCTGATGTGATGTAATTTAATTTACTTGGAATTCAGTCTTCCAGTAACATATGGGAGATCTTGCTGCAAAGTAGTGATTAGGAATGTCAAGATTCAGTCAGATATGGTCAGTAATCCCTTATGGTGTGTATAAAACCAGAAAAGGGTGTTCTGCCTAAGTCTTAGTTAGCAATTTCTAATATGCTATTAAAAAAACCCTATAAATATAGAGCAATGATGAGGATAGAAATCCTGCATCAGTAAAGAGCATAAATATTTTGAAGTGAAACCTTAGATGCTCTTCACCTGGAATTTGGGGTAAGTTAGTTAAAACACATTCGTCTCACTCATGCTCCCTTTTCCCTTCCTTCACTAACTTCAGTCAGCAGCTGGAACACATAATTCATACAATCTTCAGGAAAGTATCACCTGCATCTCTCCAACATTATGCACTTTATCATTAATGTTGCCCAGGAGGCTTACTTAATTCTTCACAGCTGAGTGAACCAAGACACTGTGGACACAATTTAATTAATACAGTGTTACAGCTTTTCTCTAGTGAGTCAGAAGTCTTTCCTCTGCTGATGTAGCTGTTTTCTAAATATAACTAGGATCACTGTTTAGTATATCTGTATATAAATAGATTTGTTTCATTATTTTGAGGTAGCAGAGAATTGGGAAAATGGAGTAGCTGGGAGAGCAAGGCAGGGGACAAAAGTAATGGTGGAAAAAAGCTCTAGAAATAAAGTTTTTCAATTGTTACACCATAACTGTTGGCCAGTGCTAAACCTTCAGCTATCTATCCTTTAAAGCAATGTAAGAGATCTCTAATTTTTGAGGGATGTAGCAATCTCTCAGTGCAGTCTATTGTTGCCTGTCATGCTTTGTGAATTAATTGCTAGACAACTTGTGACTACTGGACCCGGCCAGGAGGTTTAGAGATTGATTATGACCTTTTAAGAGATGTATGGTATATGTAGGATTCTAAGGTCATCTACTGCAATACTGGAGTCCTTAGCAGAATTTACTGGGTCAGATTTCACCACTTTGGCTAGAATAGCAGAAACAAAGTTATTTCATTTCGGAAATTTATCTTTTTCATTGAAAGTTATTGATTTGCATCTATTTGTTATTATTATACTTAAAGAACAGAAAGGATTAGTGGAGAAACTGTCATTATGCTATCTATGGGAGTCTTGACCTCAACATAACTTCCCACTAATGAAATAATACAGCTAGTTACAATAAGAAGAGTTGAATTCAAATAATTTGTGAAGATGACTTAACAGCTTGAACATTGCCTTTCCCAAGTGAATGTGTTAAAATGTAAATAATATAAACATCATCAAGTAAATGGCTTTGCCATACTGTTAACAGTCCAGTTCAGATGCACACAATCTCTCTTGTAAACATAACTGGTTTGGATTCCATCCCACAACAATTGTACTTATGTTAGCACCAAAAAATGCATTCCATGGATTAATGCATCTTGAGCTGATCTGTTGTGGTTTAAGCCCAGTTGGCAGCTCAGCCACACAGCTCCTCTCACTCCTCCCTCCCTCCCCCTGCTTCCTCCCCCTTGTTCTCAGAGGGATGGGGAAGAGAATCAAATGAATGTAACTCCCATGGGTTGAGATAACAGCCCAGTGAGTAAGGTATAACACAAATCACTGCTGCTACCACCAATAGTAATAAAAAATAAAATAGAAAGAAATAAAAATGAAAGAGAATACAACTGCTCACCACCAGCCGACTGATACCCAGCCCAACCTGAGCAGTGGTCTCACCCTTCTGGGTAACTGTCCCCAGTTTATATCGCAGGCATGACGTGCTGTGGTATGGAATACCTCTTTGGCTAGTTCGGGTCAAGTGGTCTGTCTCTGCTTCCTCCCAGCTTTCTCTCTTCCCTGGCAGAGCATGAGACTCAAAGTCCTTGGTCAGAGTAAGCATTACTGATCAGCATTTAAAAATATTGGTGTTATCAGAACTGTTCCCAGGCCAAAAGTCAAAAACACAGCATTACACCAGCTACCAAGAAGGCAAAAAATGACAGCCACTGCTGAACCTAGGACACCTGTAGAAAGGGTTTCTAAATTAAAAGCTGAGTATCTCTGTGTGCTCACTGACTGCAAACCTTGTACTGTACTTCTGTCGCAGACAAAGCTGATATATGAATGTTGGTTGTACCTTAATTAACATTGTCATTGCTTTTTTTGGTCACAGAAACAGATGATTACTGAACTTAACCTTAAATAAAGAAAACCTTTTTATCTGTGAGATCATTTTTTTAAAATGCTTCAATGAAGAAATAACACATACAATCATTATGTCTAAGCATCCCAAGATGCATTTTTTTGTATTGCAGAATTTTTTTTAAACTTAGACAAAATAAAATGCTTTAAAACTCTCATTAAGTAAAGTTCAAATCTAACTTTCCTGCTTTTTCTTTGGCTTATACTGTAGTTATATTTTCAGGTACCTGACTATAATCCAGACATTTACTTTTTTACTCTGTCACTCCAGTTAATCCAACACCTAGAAAAATCCATTACTCTTCAGTTCAAGTATTAACCCCAGGGAGAAAACCAGAGAACTTCAAATGTGTCTGTAGGCTTAGTCTGTGGAAATACTATATTTCCTGACTATTTTCTTCAAATCTCCATGTTCACATTTCCCATTTTATGTGGCAAAAGGGATGCTGTGTCTCTGCCTTAACTATTACACTCACAGTTGAGTTAATGAAGGTGCATTTTGAGTACTACTGTGTCATAAAATTGGCTTGGGGTTTGTGTGTATGTGTCTTTTAATACTCTTTAGGCAAGAGATTAATATTTGTAAGTGTTGGAGTACAATTTAGCAGTAGAGCTGGCAGAAATGCAGAACTTGCAGGTAGTCAGAAAACTTTTTTTCACAAGCTGATTCATTTTAAGTTGAAACGTATTCCCAAAAAATCCAAAGCTTTTAACTGAATATTCTTTTCAGTAAAAGACATATGGTACTCAAGTAAAATGTATTGCCTGAAAGGTGGTGGCTGGAGATGATGTGCCTTCAGCCGGTTACATTAGGGGCCTATACTTTGAGAACAACCAGCCTTTCATGTCTATTCATTCTAGGTACTCAAAGCCATTAATTTTGCAACCATGTTTTCAACAATTGCTTTGTTCCATGGAAATATTAATTGAATTTAAAATATTCCTGTGTTTCTTTTTACCTTAATCACCATTTTGTGTCTTCACAAAGATGTTACATGCAGAATATTTTTTAGAGTGTGTCTGTGATAGACATTATTCAGAAAAATGGAAAGATAATTATCCAGTGCTATTTTGTAGCACTTGATCTCCAACTGAAACACTGTGGTTTTCCATTTTATGTAACATGTTAAAAAACAACTGGATTCACAATAAACCAACAAAAATTAGGGATGCAGAGCAAGATCTATGAAATAAGGTTTCTAGAACTGGACATCTTCTGGACAGAAATATCAAGGAGGTACGGAACTCTCTTCAGATACTTTGAGGGTGGGTTGTCTTGATTTTTAAGGAAACATTAGCTTTTTGAAGCTTTTGGTTTTGAAAGGCAGGTAAAAATAGTTGCTCTTTGTCAGTAAGAGCAGAACACAAGTAATTGACTTAAAGATCTGTGAAGGAAACAAATTACAGGGAATTTTATATCTTGCTTTACTGCCGCAGATATGTATTTTAGGAAGATATTGTAAGACCATCATCATCTGAGATTCTAAACATGGACCAGATAACCAAGTATTAGTGTAGACTTCTTTCTGTAGAGGGAGGGGTAAAAAAAAAAAAAAAAAACCACAAACTTCCTTTTGTTGTTTTTGCTATTTAGCTTATCCAAGACCTAGGGAAAAAAAATATATTGTGTTATGCAGGGTTTGCAGTTACAAGCTAAGTTTTTATTCCCTCGTTTCTCTGCCAGACACCATACACTGAAGTGCTAAACAAGCCCATTTGTATGTAATGCACTCCAGCAGGTCCTGTTGCAAGTAAGATTGAATTATTTTCCAATAGAGTAAGATAAATCATACCTTTCTTGCTTTACTATACCTACTTTTCATCATTAGTACCTGCATGATACTACCTCCCCTGAAAGTCTCACCTTCAAAAACAGTCAGCCAATGATTTCTTGGGCTTGTGGAGGAACTTCAATTCCTGTTTGCTCAAGAATAATCAAGTCAAGGCTCTTTCAAGTCAACCACCTTTTGATATCACAAGATACCTTTGAAAAAGAGGAGGGCAGTGATGTAGTAAAGTGAACAATCAGGATAGTTATTTTGTTTATTAATAGGAAGCTAATAGAGTGGTGAAATGAAGAAGACAATTATTAGAAAAAAATCCTGAAATGGTACATTTGATTATTTGTACTATTTGTCAACAAAACCAAAGCACAAACCCACAAAGCCCATCATCTTCCTGCACTTGGAGGACAGGCTCAAAAAAAAAAAATTAAAAACAGCTTTGCACTTGAATTGAGAAAGAGAATGAGCCCATATCGAAGTGTTATGAGGCATGAAAAGGGAGGGAAGTGTGAGACATGTTCATTCATTGCATGTCAGGTTTCTAAACCAGTCTTTGAAACGTTTGTTTTTATTCTTTCTTAATTCAGTTAATGGGATGAAAAGAGCTTTAGAATACACCAGGTTTTTTGCAGTTTCACATATTCTTGAAGCCTTTATTAGGCAGTCCTGACCTTCAAAGCTCCAGTAAACTTTTTTTCTTGTTTCTTTAATTTTGCCTGACAGTAGATACTTAGTTTGGTGTCACTAACCACTACATAGAGCATGATGATTATCTCTCAGTTGGTTAATGTACAGAATGTACTGAATGGGAGACTTCATTTGAATCACAGAACTGATCATTTTCAGGTTGCCTGGAGGAGGAATTTTAGCAGTCTGTTTCTTGTCACCCAGGTAAAAATCTTACCTGGAAAAGCAGACCAAAGTAATAGCGGAAGGCACCTGGAGATGATCACCTGAAGCAGGTGTATGATGTTTTTCCCTAGTTCTCTAATGTGTCCCAATAAAGTGACCACATATCTCGGCTTTTTTTTGCTCTGGTCTGCGGTTTCTTCTCTATCTGCTGTTTTTAGGTTCACCTGAAATCAACATCTTCCAAAATGAACCTTTACTCTTTTTACTCAAAAAAAGTATTCCAAGTGGTAACCTAATGAGACTGAAAACTGATTCATTCAATGCTTGTTCTGGCACAAGTTATTGATGGCAATGAAGCCTGAGGCTGTGCAAATGGACTGGAACTGGTATTTTTGTCTGTTTGAAATTCAACAGCAGGGAGTAAAACTTCTATAGTCTTTTTCAAAGTAGAATGCTGGAGAAATACGGGTCAAAAGTGCTTAGTTTCTGGCACATCCCCATGAACTTTTCTAACCAATGTCAAGCAAAGAATGAAGAACAGCTTTTCACTAGGCTGTAAGGATTATCCTGAGGGAGGGGGGCAGTTTCTTCAAGGTGATTATTAGAGAACAGGATTTTTTTCTTCATTTAAGCAAACTGATGCATCTTATAGAAATAAAGGTGCTTTATTGATGTGTGTCTATTGTGCCATACCCACCTAAAAAAAAAAAAAAAACCAAACAAACAAAAAAAAAACAAAAAAAAAACAAAAAAACAAAAAACAAAAGAACACCCCCCCCAAAAAAAAAAGTCTTCTATAGTCATGCCCCATCACCCCTCTCTCTCAGAAAATTGTCTTAGAGTTTATATTGAATGTGAAGAAATCCTCAAGTCTCTCTTGTTATCACATTCTGAAATGGCAATTTAATTTCATTGAGAGGTGTATTCTAACTCCAAGTATATCATAAACAGTGAAACCTCATTTTCCAGCTATTTTGAGAGGCATCTCTAGAGGGGTATAGCTTTTAGCCTTTGGGCTGACTGAACTGCTTTAGTATAACTTGATCTATAACTCCTAAAAAAGTGATGGTCATTCGAATGACCCCCCAGAAGTATGAGATATGTGTTGCAATAACATGGTGTAAACAGACCCTTTTGGTCAATTATAAAATGCAAATGCCCTAGTTAATTTATTTTATAAGTAAACAGAATTTGTGGACCGAGGTATTTAAACAGTTTTCATTGATGTTGTTTGATAATTTAGTCTTTTATTTTTTTTAATCAACAGATACAGCTTTCTTTGCTACCCTAAAGGGCAATATAGGAAATCTGAAAGATATGTGCAAAATAATTTCAAAGAAAATCTGCAAATGCTTCAAGTTGTTGACAAACTAGATTTTAACATACTTTGAAATGCTAGCCAAGTAGTGGGCTTGTTTCAAACCCAAGTCTTGAGAAAACAGCAGAGCCCATGCTGTGTTTAGATGGCTACATTACAGTAATAATGGGCTGACAGTAGCAGGGGATCCCACTGTCTATTGAGCAGAGCTGAATGTTGGGACCATACTGAAGGGATTGTCCAGAAAAGCCTGGGAGGAGAGCACATACATGTCAGCACTAGGCATATAGATGAATGTGTTTATGTGCAATAAAGATTGCAAAGGAAGGGAGAGATAGCAGAAATAGTTTTGAAGATGGAAAAATAAAAGGAACTTTGTACAGCAGACTGGTTTACGTGCTGTTGGACAACTGGAGATCAGTAGAGGTCCAGAACCTACCTGCCAGATAATTCCTGCTGTTCTTCACAGGGTGATGTCTATCTTGGAAAGGAAACCTAGATTCTGATAATGGATGAGGGGAGTATAAGAATTTATTATATTCAGTAATCATACAGTTGAGGAAAAATTGATTGGATTTTCATATTAAAAAAGTATGCATATACAGGTAGAAATATCTGGAAGGTAATTGGAGTGAGTTGACCAGGTGCCAACCAAGCTGCTTTTGCTCTATCACTCTTCTGCCTCAACTGTACTAGAGTAGAAAAATACAACAAAAAGGTTGAGGTAAGGGCAGCAACAGACCACTTGCTAATTACTATCATGAGCAAAACAGAATCAACTTGTGGAAATTAATTTATTACTTATCAAATCAGGAAGGTAATGAGGAATAAAAAATAAATCTTTAATCACCTTCACCTCTTTTCATCTCAGACTTTTAAGACTATTCTCTCCCATCTTTTTCATCTTGATTTCACTCACAATTTTCTCTACCTCCTATGTTTCAAAATAAAATAACAGACTAAGTCTGCTCTTTACCTGTTTAAATTGATCTGGTTTGTGCCTTACTTGGTTATATCCTTGGGTTGTAGAGAGAAGTGCAGGATTATATTGCTAAAATACTGCCACCTACTTTTATTATCTGTTTCTGCCTGGTTTTCTTGCAGCTCAAAACATTACTTCCACACTGCAACAGTACCCTCCTTTTTTTATTTTTCTAGTTCTAATTTGATATTGCTTTTCATGTTCTTGCATTTTACATCTTTGTCATATTTTAGAATTGGGATCTAGCATGTAATTTTAGCCCTGCGTCATTAAAACTCCTTATTTTCTCTCGGCAAGTTTCCTTTGCAATTACAGAATGTTCACAAAAACTGCGCCTGTGGTCAAATATAGGTCTCCATTTTTCTGGTAAAGGTCATTTTCAAAATTCAGTGTGGAGCACATGCCCAGTATCGTATTATGGAACCTAGCTGAACTGGAAGGTCATTTGATTAGGTAATACCAATTTCTTCTGTGGTTCTTGATACCTGGAGACTCAGAGATTCATGAACTCACTTTGTGATTCCCCCACCCGTAGAGGAAGGATGTATGCTCTGCAGAAAATAAAAAACTCTGTGATTCTCCTTTGCCTTGTGTTGGCCTAATACCTGCTTCTTCACAAAAGGACCACTGTTTTCAGGCAAAAGCAATTTTTCATTTTAGTCCAAACCCACCTATAACAAACGGCCATGAGTGCTGTCTTACTTCCACTGAAGTCAAGAAAGCTCTGTTTTCACTTATACAAGTGACAGCAGAATTTTTCTCAGCTACTTTTCAACAAAACCTAATTTTCATGTGCTCCCAGGGGCAGGTGGGCATTGTCACTCTCTGCATCTGAAAACTCAGTAACGTGCTTTTGATATAGTAGTGAAGCTAGTAGTATCGGTATTTAAATGTCTTAAAAGCTCCTCATCTCTGGCCACAGTGAAACAATTTATGTTCTCCATGCAATACGCTTCTCATTTTTCTTTTCCTGAGAAAGTAGCAATATTACTGCTGATTTCTGTCACGTTTTCCATCCCATAGGATGGAAAGGTAAAGGGCATTATCTTCGTAGTGAATGTATGTCATCTAACTGTTCACATAGTCCTCTCGGAGAGAAAGTTGACAAAGCAAGATTCCTTGTGATCCAAGATACAGGAGGCATTGAAAGAACTATGAAATTTTTGTCTGTTTTGACAATGCCTAGTAAGGCTTCATTTTCAGTTTCCTTTATATAGTCCACTTTATCTTGTCGTATGACTAATTTGATCTAATCAGTGTCTTGTTTTATAAATGTTTTCTTCAAATCTTATGTGCATGCAGCCCATTTAGGAAAAGGAAAGATGCCTCTTACTGCTATATTCTGGAAATTTTTTCTTTCTGTGTGGATTCTTTTATTTTATTCTGAATGCCACATTAGAAACAGATGGAAATCTGTGATCATTTATGGGTGTTAGCATATCTCAGTTAAATTTTCCAAGAAAAGCGGCTTTATACAAATATGCCGGGTACAACTGTGTCATGGGTTCAGCAGCAGCAGTCATTTTTCTCCTTCACAGTAGCTGGTGCAGAGCTGTGTTTCTGATTTTTGGGCCTGTGAACAGTGGTGATAACACCAGTGTTTATAGTTGCGGCTTAGAATGTTTTGGTCTGACCAAGGACTTTCTGAGTCTCATCCTTGGCCAGGGAGGAGGGGAAGCTGGGAGGAAGCAAAGACAGGACACCCGACCCAAACTGACCAAAGAGGTATTCCATACCACAGCTTGTCATCCCCAGGGTGAAAAAACAGCAGAGACCCAGAAGGGTGGGGGTGCACTGCTTGGTCAGGCTGGGTATTGATCGGTGCTGAGCAATTGTATTCTTTTTCCTTGTATTTCTCTTGTTATTATTGGTGGTAGCTGTAGTGATTTGTGTTATACCTTAGTTACTAAACTGTTCTTATTTTAGAATCATAGAATCATAGAATAGTTAGGATTGGAAAGGACCTTAAGTTCATCTAGCTCCAACCCCCCTGCTCTGGGCAGGGACACCTCCCACTAAACCGTGCCATCAGAGGCTATGTCCAACCTGGCCTTCAACACTGCCAAAGATGGAGCATTCACAACTTCCCTGGGCAATCCATTCCAGTGCCTCACCACCCTTACACTAAAGAATTTCTTCCTCAGATCCAATCTAAACTTCCCCTGTTTAAGTTTGAGCCTGTTACCCCTTGTCCTCTCAGTACAGTCCCTCATGAAGAGTCCCTCTCCAGCATCCCTAGAGGTCCCCTTCAGATACTGGAAGGCTGCTATGATACCTGGAACCATTTGTGTGCATGAATTTATTTCAGACAATGGTGCTACATTCATGAAAAAAAAACAAAGGCTTATATGAAATACTAGGTAGAAAGGGGAAGCTGTAGGAGTTGCATTCTTCTCCTCCTCATCCTCCCAGGCCTGGGGGAAGAAAGAGGGGGGAGTGGGTGAACTAAGGCCTTAAGCCATGACAAACTGACAGCTTGTCTGACTCAGATATAATAAACAACTTTTTCTGTTTTCCAGTCAAATTAGAAAAGAAGAAGAGAAATAAAATTAGTGTGACATAGGCATTTATTTTTTACAAGACTTAAGATTTCATAAAAATTGACATGCAGAGAGACTGAAATCATAGAATCATAGAATACTTAGGGTTGGAAAGGACCTTAAGATCATCTAGCTCCAACCCCCCTGCCAGGGGCAGGGATACCTCACGCTAAACCATGTCACCTAAAGCTATGTTCAACTCGGCCTTGAACACCTCCAAGGATGCAGCATTCACAACTTCCCTGGGCAACCTACTCTAGTGCTTCACCACCCTCACAGTAAAGAACTTCTTCCTCAGATCCAATCTAAACTTCCCCTGCCAAAGCTTGAACCCTTTGTCCTCTCACTACAGTCCCTCATGAAGAGTCCCTCCCCAGCATCCTTGTTTGCCCCCTTCAGATATTGGAAGGCTGCTATGAGGTCTCCACACAGCCTTCTCTTCTCCAGGATGAACAGCCCCAACTTTCTCAGCCTATCTTTGCACAGGAGGTGCTCCAGTCCCCTGATCGTCATCCAGACCCCCAAGTCCTTCTCCACAAGGCTACTCTGATTCTCCTCTCTGCCCAACCTGAAGCTGTGCCAGGAATTGCTGCCACCCAGCTGTAGGGCCTTGCACTTGGCATGGTTAACCTTCATCAGATTGGCATCAGCCCACCTCACAAGTGTGCCAAGGTCCTTCTGGGATGACTTTCCTTCCCTCAACTTATCAACAAAACACATAGTTTAGTGTCATCAGCAACCCTAATGAGGTTGTATTGAATCCTACTGTCATGTCACTGATAAAGATGTTGAACAAGACTGGTCCTAGCACCTATCTCTGAGGGATACCACTCGTTACTGGTCTCCAGCTGAACATTGAGCACAACTCTTTTGTGTACGACCATACAGTCAGTTCTTTATCCACCCAGTGGTCCACCTATCAAATTGATGACTCTCCCACTTAGAGACAAGGATGTCATGTGAGACAGTGTCAAATGCTTTGCACAAGTCCAGGTAGATGACAGCAGCTGCTCTACCCCTGTCCATCAGTTCCGTAACCCCATCACAGAAGGCCCCTAAATTGGTCAGGCAGGATTTCCCCTTAGTGAAGCCATGCTGGCTGTCACCAAGCACCTTGTTGTTTTTCATGTGCCTTAGCATGCCTTTCAGGAGAATCTGCTTCAAGATTTTGTCTTTGAATATTTGGTTGTGCAAAAGTGATGGACTGCAGGAGTTACCTCAGAGTCAACTGTACAATGACTATTTTTTACATAGTTTTGATGGTTGGGATTATTTTTCCTGTGTTTTTGTGAGATATCTGTGAGTCACTTTTTTTTATTCTGTTTTGAGTGAAACATGTCTTGTTTCTGGCCCTGAGAATGTAAGCTAATGCTTTGGTATACTTTGAAAAGGATGATTTCACAGTATGCCAAAGGTTTGTGAGTCAGATGAGATAACTGATGTTGTAGGGTTTTATATCATCTGTTCCCTCCTAAGAAAACAGTAAACGAAGGATACTGCTTTAGCACCAAAATTTTACTTCTCTCTTACACAGTCCCTCAGTTACCCTCTTCTGGAGTGTAAATCCTTGAACAATTAATGACTCATGCCACTTAAGAAGTTTGTTGTATTTTCTGTTCTGTCATAAAAACATTGCATGCAAAATGTTCCAGCAGAAATGTCTGTTTTGATGGATTAATTATGATGCGTATGTTCTAGTGTTTTAACACTAGAAAAAGCATGACCAAAGCTTAAGCTTTACTTTCAGGTCTGGGTGCATAAATAGTGTGGTTTTCCCCATTTTTAGCTTTCAACATTCCATATCTGTAATGCTAATGATACACTCTGCTTCCAGTTAAGGAGAGGTTAAAGGTTTGTCCTGAATAGGATCTTGTGTCAGGAAACATAATTCTGGCTGAGCCTGTGAGTGCTTTTGACATATAAGTCAATTTGTCATTTGGGGGAAATTTTGACCCCTCTGTGTCATTAACTGAGCTGTTAATTTTAGCAGAATTAGAAGTTCATTGTACGTCTCATCGTTTCTGATACCTGCGTACTACATATATCTGGACTGAACACTTACCTTAATTTACTAACACCAAAAGGAAAAAATTCTTCCACTCTTGATAGTCTAGTGAAGTGAGCAAATGTACCCCTTCTTAATGTTATCTTTTTTCCTTACTAACAGTTACTGAGGTTTGTCTTTTTTTTAATTAGTAAATGCAAGACTTCTAATTGCCTTCACTTCTCCTCAAGGGGAATTCTAAGGATGCAGAATGAAATGAGCTAAAAAAATAGAGGACAACAAAATAAGAAGTAGGGATCTTGGGTCCATGTATTGGATCTAGAAATTTGTCCTTCCCTCTCCCTCCAAGTTATTGATGAGAAGAGTGAAACTAAATATTAGGATACTAGGAGAAACAGGACTGGAGTGAAAACAAGGGATAGCTTTAATTTCCCTTGTCAACTAAATCTTTCAGTTTAAAATAGCTGAGTATCACATAATCTGAGAAGTATCAAATCAAGATCTTCAGAACTAACATAGCTTCTGTTCTTGCTCATGGCAGGGGGTTGGAACTAGATGATTTTTAAGGTCCCTTCCAACCCAAATCATTCTATGATTCTTCTGAATAAAACTGTCTAAGGAAAAATCTCTCTACCTCTCTGTGTTCTGCCAGGACAGTAATGTACTGGATTGTATCCTGTTTAATTTGGAAAAAACAAAAAAACAAACAAAACAGTGGCTAAATACTCTGTTTGACCCCAGAACACAGAAGTGACCGGAAAATATTTAGGTTTTGTTACCAGTTAGAAAATGGTAGCTCCTTGCTATTGGTGCAATATTAAATGGCAGCTTAAAAAATAACATGACAGTATGCAAGCCAGTTCTCCAGGACTGTTTTTCCTTGATAAGCAAACAGGATTGTACTGTAAGTTTCTGAATGCCTAATCCTTCTTATTATGCATTATGTTCTCTCTGTTTGTTAGGGATGAAAAAGGAGAAATGCATCCTTTTTGGATTTGGAATACAGATTGAAATGCTTCATTAGTATAGCTCAGTAATACTAATTATCTTAAATAGTTCTCATGGAACAGAGTATATAGTCATCTAAACCACTGATGCCAGGTTCTGGGTTTGTCTGGAAGAATACAAAAAACAATGTGGCTATATGCAGCCTATTCCAACTCGGGAACCTTCTCTACAGGTACTCAGATGAGGAGTTATGCAGCATAAGAATATTATTTCAACAGTATTAGAACATAAATACTTCTGCACTGTCTTGGATTTGTCTAGCTCCTCAGCAACTGAAATTTTTTGCAGAAAAGAGCAGGGACATTATCTTTTGGACCAAAGTGGATAACAGGGTCCATTTCCCTTGTTGTTATTTATTCAAGAAAGGAGGTGATAGCAGCAAAAGGCAGACATTACAACATATCAAAAAATCAGTTTATTTCATCAGGTCTTTCTTAGTGGCTTTTGGATGGGAAATCTTCGATTTAATAATAATTTTTTGCATTGGTTTGTCATCTTGGTTTTTGTTGAGATATTTTTTTCATTCTTATGATCTTTTTTGTCTTCCATGTTTTTTTTTGTCATTTCTATTGATTCTTCTCTTCCACCTCTGTCTAATGTGCCCAGTTTAGCATCAGTATGTACACAGATCTGTATAGATGAAACAGAAGTAGAAAATAGTTAGCAAAGAATTGCTCCAGTGTTTCAGTTGATGATAGCAAAAACAACAGCTCCTTGATAGATTGTACAGGGCAGAGAGAGCACACTGCCAAAAAAAAAAAAGAGCAGCTAATTTGGTGATGGAGGATGTTTCCCTTCCACATTTTGAGACTATTGTCTGACACTTCTTAAAGCCAGCTGGGTTGCATCTTACACTTCTTTACATCCATAGGTCCACAGAGATGTCATCAGCAGATTCTTAGTTTTGAGTATTTCTGAATGTGTGTGTCTCACCAAAACCTGGCAAAGAGATGTGGGATTCATATGTGATTCTATGGAGCTTTGTTTCTTCTTATGGCAGTTAAAACCTGTTCCTTTGTAATGTTAGAGCGAACAGTTTTAAAAGTAGATAATGACAGAATACAGCATGTGCTAAATTCTGTTGACTTAGAATGTTTCTCCAGCCTTTGATAAATGAATCAGGTCTGTTGCTAGAAAAGCAAGGTTTTTTTTTGTTTTCAACTTTATCACTGACATGTTAAGCATCTTTCAGTAGTACTTCTACACATAGGAAGATTAATATAATTGGAATCATGAAAGGATGGAAGATGTCCCTCAGAAGTACCATTAATCTATTTCAAGTTAAGCTCTTTCTGTGCTCAAAAAGGTGTCTGAAGATGGGGGAGGAAGAATTTGGTAGCAAGTTGTGATTGTTATTCCTTAAAACATATGCTCAGCACTCTGTAAACAGTGTATTCAGCTGGAAAGTTATAGAGAGTCCATAATGATTGATTGCTTTTGCAAGAATTGAGCCAAATCAAACAACATCAGTTATGCATTGACCACACATTAGACAGGCGAGGTTGGAATTTTCATTGTGTAGCTATCAAACAAAGCAAATGACACTGCTGTTGCAAAAATAACCTGTGTTGTGAAATGTATGCATTTTGAATATTTGTGTGTTTTGTTGTTTTGCTTTCAAGAAAACTAGCTAATACTTTCAATAATTTGTGCCAATAAAAGTAGCTTTTCTGTGCTTTAAAATCATAAAGCAGCAGCTATTATGGTATCTGATTTGAAATTTTAATATATCATGCTGTACTACAGTGCACTCTAATTTTGTTTATAGCAGTTGATTATCATGTCAATTTACATCCAGGGTAGAAGAAATTGGCTGGATATCAAGCAATAAATTTTAATAGGTTCACCATCTGTGCCATTTGGTATGGCATTCAGTGATTTTTGTCCTGATGTGACAAACAACTTACTATTCTTTAGGCACTGCTGATCTTCAGTTTTGCATGACGAAGCTAACTGCAGGTTGTTCAGTTCCTGATGTACGATCTGGACATGATAACAATCTCTTAGAGATAGACATGACCTGAAATACCAAAATGGCACAGGTATACTCTGCAAGCGCTACTGTTTCCAAAATGTCTGCTAGGTTCACAATCTAGTGGGAGAAAAGAAATTGTGCCAAGACTGATCACCATTAATTAGTGCTGCACAGGGATTCAGACAGACTACAAAATGTGGGTGATAGAAATTCTATATCATGATTGATATTCCTGAGTAAATGGCTTGGGTTTTAGTGCATTCATCAGATTCTTGCCTGCACAATTTAACCATAGGAGCAACCACAGTTTATGATAGTTGAGTGTAGGGCACTCCTTAGCAGGAGAGTGTAGTCTGAAACCTGCACTGTGTTGTAGGTGGCCAGACACTAAAGCCAGATTTTGCAAGGCAGCCACAGCAAGCAATATCAGTATCATCTGATGATGTTTGGTTTATATGAGAGATCTTGAGAATCTCCCTATGCAGGATGCTTTTGTCTGTTATGCATCTGTCCTGATCATTTGGTTGATGCTTGTAGATCCTCCGTGGTGCATACAGTAAGTTAATGCCGTAGTTCCCCTCTTGGTCTAGATTTTTGTATGCTTTATTAGCTAGCTGCATATTAAACTCTTGGAGAAAGTATATCATGGGTAGTATTAGGTTGTTAGAAGGTGGTGAGCTGGTTTGCAAACTTCCTTTGAGCTTACCACTGAAGTGTGCACGCTTCTACCCTGTAGTCATGTGCTACAGCTTTCGCCCCGTCCTCGGTTAACAGCAAAGTAGAATTTGGTGCTCTGTGCCATGTACTTGAAGAGTGTCAGAGACAGAGTTAAAAAAAAAAATAAAGCTGTAAATCTCTAGTGTCTTTCGTCAAAGGATTGAGGAATGCAATGGGGCAGCACAATGTGGACCAAGCTAACAAGTGCATGCATTGCTCAGTATGAATTTTCAGTTACTACTCTGCTTGCTACTATACCACCACCAAATTTTACCTGCATGGTCATGCAGCAGAGACTTCCAAGATAGATAGATTTTTTTTTTTTTGCACTATAAGTGATGTGTAAGACTCTTGAAATTTAATGACCCATAGCAGCGTTATGCAGCAGAAAGAGTTGGGGAACTCCCAGTGTAGTAAACATTTTACCCCTTTCTCATCCTAAAACAAGACAGAATTCAGTACTTCCAGATAAACACATTTCATACAGCCTGAGTATGCGGAAGAGCAATGGTAAATTAAGAAATAGTATTTACAGCATTCTCCGGTGTTCAAACTAAGCGTTTTTCACTTTTATTTCCTTCATATACAAAGAACCTTTATTTGTTAGACTATCATCATGGAAAAAAAAATAAAGAAACCAAGGGAAAATACTAGGTTGTGATCATATACTGAGGAAAACTACAGGGGTAATTCAACCCCCCCCCCCCCCCCAACTTATTATGCTGAGAATTTGATGATATATGCACAGTATTTCAATGAGAAAATTAGGAAAGGAAAGGTGATGAAAGGAAGACAGAGGGTCTTCATTGCTTGTAAGCAGCCAAATTTCTGTTTATACACCACAGTGGAAGCTCAAGTGGCTAGCATGGAATGGAGCAGTCCAAGTGCTCTAGAATCACTGAGGTCTTTTTGCCAACATCAACAGACAGAAGAGATAGAATTGGCATCTTTTATCACTTTCAAATTGTAGTTATCTATTGCCCATGACCAGCTGTCATCTTCCAGCTTTCCTTTGCTTGCTCTTGGAGGTTGAGTGGATAGAACTTTGGAAAAGAATTTCAATCATTAAATATCTCAACTATAAATCTGTTTATCCAGATTTAAGCAACAAATTTCTTTCAGATAACCCTACACTGCAAGCACAGATAATATAATTTAAAGGTCATGCAGTCATCTATAGTGCCTTTCTTTGTTCTTAAATAGATACTTCTAAATTCCAGCTGAGATGCAGTGAAAGGGCTGGATTTTGGTCTTGTAGCACAGAAGGGAGCCAAGTGCAAAGAATTTCACATGATTAATGCTAATGAATAATTTATTCATGTTAATAGAGAATAACAAAAACATGACTCCTCTTCCTACCAAAGATTTTTCTTTTTCAGTGTGACATAGATGCATGCTAACATCAAAGGAATCTGCTACAAGTTGATTTTGCTCACCAGGATCAATGTTGTTTTTTCCATGTAGGCACAAAGGAGGTGAGATTCATATTTTTTTTTTCCCAGTAAGAAGAAAAATCAAACCTCATTTAAACATTTTTTTTCCATGCACAATCTAATATCATTAACTAGAGGCCAGATTCTGCCACAAGGTTACACCTATGAGCTTTTCATGAAGGTTAGAGCCATTGCAGAATCCTTATAGAATGAATATATACCACTGTCGTGGTTTGAGGCTCTCAAACAGTTCTGCTCACTCACTCCCCCCCCCTTTCTTCCTCAGTCCCAGGAGATGGGGAGGAGAATCAAAAGAATGCAACTCCCAAATGTTGAGATAAGAATGGTTCAGTAACTAAGGTATAACAATAATCACTACTGCTACCACCAATAATAATACATTGAAACACAAGGAAAGAGAATACAACAGATCTTCACCTGATACCTAGCCACGCCACACAGTGCCCCCCCATCGCCTGATACCGAGCGCAACTGCACAGCGCATCCCATCACCTCGTACCAAATCCTGGCCATGCCGTGCACCCCCCCCCCCCCGTACCGCCATCTTTCCTGGTCTCTGCCCTCTCCGTTTCTACATCCTGGACATGACGTGC